>MCJB01002808.1:0-11188 GCA_002018475.1 Nicotiana obtusifolia | reverse complement strand
TCGTCGAAATAATGGTCGAAAAGACCTCCCAACGCATGACCTTTTCCTGGGGACGGAAGCTTAACGTTCCGAGCTTCATTTAACGACGACTCCGAAAAGGAAGGAGAATACGCCATCTCTTGGGGATCGGGAATTCCTTGCGTTGTCACTCCGGCCTCAACAAGGCCCTCTATCTCCGATCCATGAGGAGGGGATTTATCGGCTGCCAGTTCGGGAATTGCCCGTGGCAGTTCACGTCTTGATGGATCGATATCGTCGCACTCGTCGGAACCAGAATCCAACCGAACAATTTTTGATTTCCGAGCTATGGATTTCTTTCTCTTCTTATTTTTCTCGGCCTCGGCCAGACTGGGGCTTTTTTCCTTTTCTCCTTCTCCCGCACTAGTGTGGAGGGACGGCTCAGAATACCTCTGTCGGGCACCTCCGGCCTCAATTCAGCATCTCTCGACAAGCCTGCAAAGGAAAAGAGAAACCGGTCAGCGACAATGTGACACGCAAAATATCGGAATCGCAAATTTTACCGTGATTCTTTGCCTCCCACTGGCCTTTCGATATTTCACGCCATGAGCGTTCGGAATAGCTCCTCTGGGCCACCACCTTCCGAACCCACTCTTCCAAGTCTTGAATCACGGCCGGCGCTTGAGCAACGACTGTGTATTGAAAGAAATCCAATTAAGAAGGCAATAGAAGATATTTAAAAAGACAGCTATACACAATAGTGCGCAAACGATCCTTACGATTCATGTTCCATTTCTCAGGGAACGGCAGATCATCGGCAGGAACCAGGTCCGATGTCTTCACTCGTACAAACCGGCTCATCCAACCCCGGTCTCTATCCTCATCGATGCTCGAAAAAGGGGACTTACTCGCCCTGCGAGTAAGTTTTATTAGCCCCCCTCGGAAAATTCGGGGGCTGTACAAACGCATCAGGTGGTCTAGGGTAAAAGGTTTCCCCTCAGCCTTGCTCGTGAAAAAGCGAAAAAGATGAAGTATCCGCCAAACGGAGGGATGAATTTGTCCTAGTGTGACGTTGTACCTTCTGCAGAAGGCTACAACAATGGGGTCTAAGGGCCCGAAGGTGAAAGGATAGGTATACACGTTTAAATAACCCTCTACATGGGTTGTGATCGAATCTTCTGGGGAAGGGATTATCACCTACTTATGTCTCCAGTTACACTCCGCTTTTACTCTTTCAACGACTTCTTCAGTAATGGAGCTTATATACCTGCTCACCGGCTCGCCCCGACCCGGCGCAGAGGATGCTTTCTCTACCTTAAAATCAAAACCAATAGAATACCCAACTGGAACAAACGCCTTTAAGGGGGGTTCAACTATGGCCTTTTCCACAGCGGCCTGAGCAGCACTTTCTCCCCCCTCGACGGACTGGGAAGGGGAAGATTGTTGAGGCTGAGGGACAACTTTAGATGTCTTCGCCATTAAATCCAGTAGAAAAGAAGTTGGTGAAAGAGAGGCCAACGAAGTAGGGACTGATAAAAGAGAAGACAATATAGAAGAAGGTAAGAGAGAGGATGGTCAGCGGGGGGAAGATGATAAAAAAGAAGCAACGCAGGTGAGAAAAATGAAGGAGAAGAAGTTCGAAGGGGAGTATTTCATATAGCGGCGGTTCAAATACCGAGGAAGGGTGGCATTTAATGAAATAGCAGGAGGTTGTCGCGAATCGACCGCTGAAAAGACTTTTCCGTTGACTAGGCGCGTCACTGTGCTGATGTCACCAGACAAAAAAGGACGGTCAAAACCCTTACCTAGTTTTTAGGGAAGCGGCGGCGGCTCATCTCGTTCTTTGTCGTTACACTTCAAAAAACGAGGGGGCCATCTGTGTGTGGCAAAATCGGATTTACCCATGAAAGGACGAATCGAGGTCGAGCCTCATCACCGGTCATCCAGCCAGCAATCGAGGTCACATATTCGATGCCGAGGTCGGAACCATAAGATCGACACCAGGATCGAAGCTACGATTTCGACAGCAGGATCGAAACCATAACTCCGATATCGGGCTCGACATTGCAGTCACGGGGTCACGTCAAATCTCGCCTTTGTGATAGCCGATGTGTCCGTTATATCAGCTGTCAACTCGCACTCAAAAGTCAAGAACACTGTTCAAGCTATAACAAACATGCAGAACCCTCACCAAATGTGCAGTACTTTCACCAAACGTGCAGTACTTTTATCAAACCTACAGTACTTTTACCAAACGTGCATGGTCTTCACCAAATATGCAAGGACACTGTGATGATTATCAAGGACACTTTATGGGCAGAAGGGCTTTTATCTCCTCTATATATATACTAAGCCTATCAATGTAAACAGAATCGGAACACAGAAAGAGAAAGAATATTGATTTTCAAGCTTTGTGATTGTTCTTCATCTTCCAAGTGTCATATTCTTTGCATTTTATATTTACTCGCTTAGTATCAAATCTTGCCACTTATCTATTTGTTCCCACGCATAAATTTAATTGTTTTACTTTCGATTTTTGGGATAAACACTCTGACTGACCGAACTAATATTGCCTAACTTTGTAAGTGGGACCATAACTAGCTGACAATTAATTTTATTGCCTTTTTGAGATGTCTTCTAGTAAGTAAAGAAAATGTTTAAAATAATTAGTATAGCCAAAAAGGGACCATTTCTTATATTTGAACTTTGTCAAAATTGATGGCCTTACAGAAGGGATCCCATCAAATCCCCATAATCCAGCTCCTGTGGTTTGGAAGAGCTACTCCATATCTATGATGAAGTGAGGCTTAATATAATATATTAAAATCTTTATTATTATGTAGAACAAGACCAAAATTTGTGAAGAGTTCATTGCTTTTCTATTTTTAGGCTCCATTATTTTATATTTTTGTCCCAGATAAACTACTCACCTCGCAGTGTTTCGTCTTCCCTAACTGATTGGTGCGACAATTAGGCATCCATAGTTGTTCGAAAATGACTTTGTTTGGTACGTATACCTAATTTGATTACGTGACTAAACAGAATAAACTTAGTTTCAATTTTTCGAATTTATGGATTGAAATTAGTCAAACTCGCTAATTCTAGAGACTATTATTTGCATGTATAATAGATAGGTCAATGGAGAAGAAATTTGTACATTAGTTGAGCATATCACTTTGATATCTTCGCCAAGAGCTATTTAATTCTCATTTGTTCCAAAGTTTTTGATCGAGAACCCTCAGAGAGCAAACAATACCAAATAACTGAGAAAATTAATTTCTTAGTAAAACGATTTAATTTTCTTTCTTCCTTTAATTATTTTTTCATTAAAATGGAAGAATATCCTTTTAGCTAAAACAAAATGCAGATTAGCTATAAGTTTTAGATATGTCAAATGAAGAGAAAATTACTTTCTGTTTGAGTTTCAAAGAAGACGACTAAACACGAGAGTTGCGCCAAGAGTTAACCAAATTTGCATTGTGCCCCAATGACACAATGCACAATGTTAGGATCAATTCACCCAAACACTCTGAACTGATGGAGAAGATGAAGAAATTTTGAAGATAGAAAAAACGTGAGAGGCTTATTTCGTGGTAACACCCTGTTAGGGTAAACTTCCACGGCAGCGGAATATATATATTAATAATTAAGGGTATTTACAATTACAGAGAATAAAAGGAGAATAAACAGTACAGTCTAAAAAATGGGTCGGAGCACTGCCCCGAAACCCGCCCTTCGGGTGGGGGGCAGGAGCCCCCCCCACCCCCCGGCTACCTTAGACCTCAGGCATTTGATCTTCAAACCAGTCTGATTCTCAACTTTAGCTTTCCACCTCTTGAAAGTCACAAACACATCTGACTTATGCTTCAAGAAATAGACCCATACCTTCCTGCAGAAATCATCAATGAAGGTGACATAGAACCTGGATCCTCCAAGTGACAGTACATCACATATTAATCAGACTCCACACCTAACACACGCCCCCCTACTCTAGCGAAAGATGTTCAACTGATCGTTCTTCACCTATTATAGCTCCATATATAATAAATGTTACTAAATTTTATCGTACAATGTAAAATATAGAGGCTAAAAATCCTATTTTTACTTATTAAGCTCCTAGTGAGACTAACATCAACTATACGTATAATCGATAAGTAGGAATAGCCATTAGATGTTGAGCTCTAGCTGTAACCAAACCAAATTTTTCAGTCATATCTAACTCGTTTGGCATCATACCATTTGGTAGCTCCCAATCAAAGCAATGGACCAATTGCGCTAACACCAGGCGAACAATGGTCAGCCCTAATTGTAATCCAGGGCAACTTCTTCTCCCTGAGCCAAACGGTAAAAGTTGAAAGTCACGTCCCCTGAGATCGATGTTGCTACCAACAAACCTTTCTGGCCTAAACTTCTCGGGTTCGGGCCAAGCTTCTGGATCTCTTCCAATTGCCCAAGTATTTACAAATATTCTTGAACCTTTAGGTATATCAAAATCATCAACAATACAATCTTCAATGGATTCATGTGGAATTAATAGCGGTGCAACGGGGTGAAGCCTAAAACCTTCTTTTATAACCATGTCTAAGTACTCTAATTTTTCCAAATCTGACTCTTCCACCATTCTATTTGTACCAACTACTTGTTCCAACTCATTTTGTAATTTCTTCAGTACTTTAGGATGCCTTAGAAGTTCAGTGAAAGTCCAGTCAATTGCTGTTGATGCAGTGTCCATTGAAGCTATTAGCAAGTCCTGCATAGAGAGTTCTTTTTCAGTTGCTATAGTCATAGTAATATAAGTGATATACATATAAGGCCGAACCACTCCCAAGATAGCATTCTGGCGGATACATTCGTGTAGGTTGGCCGATACTACATAAGCCAAAAGACTACGGCTATAAGACTGGCCGAAAGTCCAAAAAGTCCAAAAAGTGCTTCTTGGGGGTGGTGGCAGGATGTGAAGTAAGGCAGCCCGGTGCACTAAGTTCCCGCTATGCGTGGGATTCGGGGAAGGGCCGGACCACAAGGGTCTATCGTACGCGGCCTTAGCTTACCCTGTATTTCTGCAAGAGGCTGTTTTCACGGCTCAAACCCGCGACCTCCTGGTCACATGACAGCAACTTTACCAGTTACGCCAAGGCTCCCTTCAAAAGTGTAGTGAATTGAATGATATGAAACTAAAGCTTGTACCTGTCAAATTTAAATTTTGAATTCTCCCCTACCTTTAATTTCACGAAGAACAAAATGACTAAAACTAAATGAACGAACGAATGAATGTTCTATTAACATTACCAGCATAATAGCTTTGACATGGCGACGATCGAACTCGAATTCAGCTTCTCCAGATTGCATAATAGACATCATAGTATCAACAATATCCTTGGCTTGCTTATTCTTCCCCTTGGAATCTTGAACATGTTCATCAATAATTTTCTCAAGAAAATCATCAAAAATATTTGCCAATTTTTTCATACGTGGAACAAATCCCTGCAAATCAAACCTATCTAGAAAAGGAAAAAACTCACCAATATTTGGTGTTGCTGTTATAGCTAAAGTCTCTTGAATTACATCTTTAAAACCCCTTTCATCAAATTCGTCATCCATATATTTCTTCCCAAATACCATCAAACAAGCCATGTTTGCACTTAGTGAAGCAAGTTTAGCACTAATATCAACCTCAATACCATTAGAAGCTGCCCGATTAAGAAAAGTCACAAAATTTCCAATCTCTTGTTTTCTCATTGATTGAAATGAACTGATCTTGAGAGTACTAAGCAATTCTAACGTGCATAGTTTTCGCATATTTCGCCAATAAGGTCCATATTTCCCAAAAGTAAGATTTCTTTGACCATATCCAATATAATGAACAGCTGTATTATATGGTCTACTAGCAAAAACAAGATCATGTTTTTTCAAGAATAGTTCAGCAGAATGAGGAGATGAAGCAACAATAACAGGAACTAGACCAAATCTCATACTCATTATAGGACCATGTTTTTTGGCTATTTGATAAAGATCTTGATGTAGATTTTTGCCAATCATGAATAAATTTCCAATAATTGGAAACCCTTTTGGACCTGGAGGAAGTTTCTTTTTCTTTTTCATGAATTTGTTGTGTAATTCTTGAAAAATGTATAGGACTATTACAACTAGTACAAGAACTTGCCAAATTGAGGCCATGTTTGGAAATTGATGTGCTTTTGCTTCCTACCTTGCACAAATAATATATAGAACTAAGTTGAAGTTTGGTTTCAGATGCAGACAAATGAAGTTAAGAATGATGATGAAAGAAATGAATTATTAGGTCCGTGCCATAATGTCAATCAACCATATTTTTGTGATCCGCCTTCATCTGTCCAAATCAGAAAATACAAAAGAAAATACAAAAGAGGAAAGGAAGAAACTAATGGTGAAAGGGAAAGAATTTAAAGGACATGAAGTGAAAAGGAGTTTCCTGCACATGTGCTTATAAAAATCTACTTGTAATCGACTTCAGACGAATGAATGCTGCACGTACTTTTATTTTAATTTTTAATATTGAATTATTTGGTCCGATATAAATATTTAATGTGAGTAAATAATAGAAACAATCAAAGAAAGAAGAACGAAGGAAGAAATTAATGGTGAAAGGGAAAAAAATAAAAATTTAAAAGAAAAAGAGTCTCTCCTCCCCTTAGCGCCTAGAAAATCATCGGGATATTATCACTTTTAGCACGCATCGGAAATTATTTATATTTGGTAGCCGAAGAAGTCTATAAAACTTGAATAATTTTTGTATAGAATATATAAAATATGTATGTGTGTGTGTATATATATATATGATAGAAAATAGGCATAAACGCAACGGAAGCAATCACCCAAGACCAAATAATCTTACATGTAAACTAGATAAATATAATCACTAACGAGATAGAAACACTAACCTCTTGAAGTTACTGCTCAAATTTTCAATGATATTCACGCTATCCAGGTCCACGGTCTTCTACTGTGTATCCTGAATTTCTACCGAACGTGATACTCGAGTGGCAAGTATTTTATTCAAAAAAAATAGTATCTTTGGTATGTATTTTTCTCGGCAAAAAACCAGAAGCTCCTTCTCCGTTTTTATAAGCCAAAAACAGAAGCTCCTTCTCCTTTTTTCATTAGTCTTCTTTCACGTTTTTTTCTTTTGGTAATCATGAGACCAAAACACTAAAACCAGAAGCAAAGCTTTCTTTCTCTTCTTCTTTTCACGTTTTTCTTTTTTTTTGGTAATCATGAGATCAAAACTTTTTGAAGTCCTTTTTTTCGGCTAAAAACAGAAGCAAAGGTTTCTTTCTCTCCTTCTTTTCACGTTTTTCTTTTTGGTTAGAAAACAAGACCAAATCAATTTTGAAGTCTTACTCCTACTAAAACGTGTAGCCAAAAATGTGTAGGAGTCTACTATGTACCAAAAATATGTAGCAGTCTCCTAACCCACCAAAGATACTATTTTCTTATTTAATTTCCTCGTTCTAGAATATTCAGGCACAGTAGGGACCACAGATTTAATAACGAGGCTTCCTATTGTGGTATTAATTCGGAATATAAATGAATTAATCTTACCACAATAAATTACAATTTATTCCACTAGAAAATTATAATTGCACTCCTCAGTTTGATTTCGAAATCATTCATTAAAACTTATTTAACTCCCCGTGTTAAGATTACAAATACCAATCAGATAAATTAAATTACTGACAATTTAATTCATCGACTAATTTAATCCTTTATACTTCCGCTTAACTTATTTCATGTGACGGATACAAAATCCACCTGCAGGGTTTTCACATGAAAACTTTCAAGCATCCATAAAGGGGTATCATCAATCTCAATGGTCAAGACACGGATTCTGTCAACTAATTATTATTTCACAAATGTACTTTGTCATTATTCAATTTACCAGGAATACATTAACTCGCAGTTGAGTCGTACCTTTTAATAAATCAAAATAATGAACGAAGCACATTGATCATAATAATTATATCAAGATTAAGAGTATAAGAACATTCAATGAGCTAGAGATATAGTTTTATATATTCAGTACAAAAACACTTATCTCTACTCGGTCCGTTCAATACACAAAAATGTACTAGCATAAGAAGTCGGAACTAAACCATTCGCATAATCAAGATAGATTATAATTTAATCTTATGCTACAATCATCAAGATGCTTTGCCCAGTTTCATCTTTGATTGTGAACATTAACTTTATAACTTATAAGAACCGACAATTTAATCTTCCGCGCATGAGCTAAAGCTCCATACACTAAATTGTCTACTATATAAGTAAAGGGCACACATATGAACAAATGATCTATTTGAATTAAGATTTTATTGATTTGAATAAATAAATAAGTAATTATTCCAATAAATAAAACATAATACTATAATCAAACCACATGGTTAATAGTATATCCTAACAATATATATAAAAAAATTACATTTTTTTAATATATTTTTTTAACTATTATTTTTATAACGGCTATACAGTGTCATTTTTTCAAAATCATCTTTGAATAAAATACGTATTCAGACTCGACATTTATTCAAACCAATCATTGTTCCTTGACCCTCATTTCCAGTAACACCCTAATACTAGAACCATCATTTCTTTGAATATCACAAGTTCTATTAGTCGATTAAATTTGCGAACTGTTGTTATGAACTTATATAATTTTATTGAACCATGGAAATTAATCTTGAATGTGATCACTTCGGGAGAATTTAGTTTTTAAAACTTGAAGAACTCTCAATTCAAATCTTTGTAAATATAATTCATTAGTTATTTATTTTTTAAGTTAACAATATAAATCTTATTCATATTTGATATATTTTTAAAAAGTTCATTATATAATTTATTTTTTAGTGAATAATATAAATGAATAATTATCTTTTTATCCATTATTTTGCTACCACTAATTCCACTAATATAGCTTGATAGAAAATCCCACAATGCTCGCTCAATTTGATGAACAGATCATTTTCAAATGTGATTTTCATGTGGTTAAATTGTTAAATATGAGTTTCAATGATGAAAAATAATATATCACATTCAGTGCAGAATCACAATGTATAAAATAAAGAAATCAAGACTCCCTATCATTCAAGCATGGACTAGGGGAAACAATACATCAATGAAAAAGCAAAGGAAAAGTATCAATGGCTAGCTATGAAAAAGGAAGAAGCAGCGAAAATCCGGAAGAAAAATCAGTAAATCATTTGATATATAATTGACGGAAGCTAGTATGGGAATCACTACTAGAAAACAGGTGAAAAGCGACCGAAAAAAGCGACCAAAGTTGGTCACAATTTGCCCAAAAGCGACAAAAAAGCGACCAAAATGGCCTGGTCAGTATTTAGGTGGTCACAAACAAATAGCGACCAAAGTTGGTCGCTAATTTGCGACCAACATTGGTCTCTACCAAAAAATGGACCAAACATTCAGGAAAAACATATAGAGACCAACTTTGGTCGCAAATTAGCGACCAAAGTTGGTCCCTATTTTTTTTTAAAATTAATATATTCTGGGAAATAGCGACCAATATTGGTCGCTAAATTAATTATTTTTTTTTTAATTTTTTGATTAGCGACCAACATTGGTTGCTATACTCCCAGATTTTAAAAATCTGGGTAGTATAGCGACCAAAGTTGGTCGCCAAAGTTAAAATTTAATTATTTTTTTATATATTTGCGACCAACAAGCGAATTTGCAGTTCTTTTTTCCAGCAAAATAGCGACCAACTTGAGACCAAAGTTGGTCGCTTTTTTTGGTTCATTTTTTCAAGAAATTGCCTGTTTTGGCAGCTACACCATCTGTCAGCTTACCAAATTCCTAAAATAGGCAGTTTATGCCATGAAAACAATAATAACGACAACAACAATAACAAACAATAACAACGACAACAACAATAAACAACAACGAGAATAACAACAACAACAAACAATATCATTAAACAACAACATTAAACAATAACAAGGTATAAAGTTCAAATGAACTTATACATTATATAAGCTGTTATTACAATTCAACGTCTACATCACAAGTGTCATCGTCGGATAAAGTGTCATCATCAAGATTATTATCCGGCGATGATTCACGTGACCGGGGAATCGGAAAAGAGCCAGAAGCCAAGAGAGATTTGAGTTGCTCTTGTATGGCAGCATACTGAGCATCTCTAAGCTTTTCTCTTTTTTCTCTAACCTTCTCTCTTTCCTTGGCAGCTTCTAGCTCGACTGTGAGCTTTGCCAAATTCTCCCGCATAGAGGAGAGGCACTCCTCATCAAGTTGCTCCGCTTGCGAGGAAGTGCCTATTCCTTGCATTCCACACCTATAGCGGTGGAATTTCTTAGCGGGAAGCCTGTATACCTTCCCCCCTTTTGGACCGCCAGCAGCCTGCGTCCATAGTCTTTCAGCATCCTCGTCCGACGGTTGGATTGGTTCGCCCGATGAAGATGGTGGCTGGCTGCGTACAAATTCTTCCAACTCAGCTGTGAAATGACTCTATAAGAAAAATTACATAGAATTAGTATTCAAAAGTTATATAAAACTAAATCAAAGTACTTAATGAAAATTGAAAACTTACATGTACAGCCGAGGCTCGGTCCTCGTCCCACCTTTCTTCATCCGAATCTTTCTTCTTCTTGACAATATGAGTTTGCTTAAATAACTCATCTTGCCTTATCGGACGGCCTAACTTCTTCTCCTGAAAAGTCATAAATTTTATTTAATAAACAGATTAGACGTTGAAAATTAAAATTAAATTAAGCAATTACATACCATTTTCCTCTTTATTGAACCGAGGCTGATCGCACATCCAGTGTGCAGAGAGCCTCCCTTCTCCGAAGCACGAGCTTTCTTTTCTTGCTCGCTCTTCTTTAGGAAATCTGTGGCTAGCCATTGCCTTTGCAGATCATCCCATAGACGATCTTGCAACCAGGAGGGCTTCGTGTTCGTTCTTCTAGCGTTGGAAAAGCAATGGGACAACCGCTTGCGAGCCTTGTGATGGAAGTTAGCAGCTACCTCCGCACTATAGCGGTGTTCCCAAATACACTTGCTCTGTATTTGAGAAGTTAAGTATTTAGATAGAAATATCATAAATATAAATAATTGTACTACTTAAAAGAACATTTATACCTTAAATTCATTGAAAATTGCCTCCTTAAGCGAGAATGGAAACTCACTGCAAGTCGCATAAAGGACATCGTATAGCTTT
>MCJB01002807.1:0-11188 GCA_002018475.1 Nicotiana obtusifolia | reverse complement strand
ATAATTTATAGCAATAAGCAAATAAAATAACAACCAATAAAATAAATATTTCACAAAAGTATAATTAAAGAGTAACTATAATTTATAGCAATAAGCAAATAAAATAACAACCAATAAAATAAATATTTCACAAAAGTATAATTAAAGAGTAGAGATAGGAACGACCAACCAATATAGCCGTATAATTGAGATGAAGTTGAAACTTGAAGCTTCAATTGATAGCAATTTAGCAACTCCAAGTAACACTTGATAAATAATAGCCAAAATTGTAGAATTTAAATTTACACAAGTAGCCAATGTAACAAAATAACAATATTGTAGATGATTTTGAGAGAATTAGAGAGAGTTTGATGATTTTTGTGAATAATATGATGAAATAATGGGGTATTTATAAGAAAAAAATAGTTAGGGGGGTTATGGGGGGGGTTATGGGGTGCAAAGAGCCGTTTTTGGCCGTTGCCCAACGGCTATTTCATCAATATTACCGTTGGCAACGGCTATAATTTAAAGAGGAAGAAGCTGCCATGATTTCCGGTCCGGTTCCGGTCCGGTCCGGCCGGTCCGACCCCCAAACAGTACCGGTTCGTCCGGTTTTAAATTCCTAGGCCGTATCGTGACCGGACCCCAAACCCCCCTCGCGTATTTGGTCCGGTTCTAACCGGTCGGGACCGGTCCGGGCCGGTTTCCGGTCCCGAACCGGTCCGGTCCGGTTAGAACCGGACCATTAGCCAGTCTTACTCAGGACCGTTGCTTTTGTCTGAGCCCTATCCAGCTCGTCGTGAAGGTCCTTAATGACCCTGTATTGTTGCTCGCTGAGGAGCTTGTACGTATCCCTTTTCTAAGATGGCTCTTTCATCTCAAGCTCGAGCTGGTTGACCTCGACACGGTACCAGAGAAAGCTTTTATGATGAAGTACCAAGGCCTGCAACACAATGAAAGTCGTGAGAAATATCCAAACTTAAGTAAAATTTAAAGGGACGGAATGATGCCTTACCTGGTTCAGCACCTGTTGCGCCTCATTGAAAAGGCATGACACATTCACCTCATTCATTTTTGCCTGGTCCTCCTTGGTCATCAGGCATCGAAGGTAGCTAGCCAGGCCTAGGGGAGCAGATAGAACCCATGCATCCTCCGGAATAGTAAGAAAAATCAATCTCTTACGACCAGGGTCCACGCTCGGAGCGGGAAATTGCTTAGTTAATCTTGAGCTCGAACTCAGCCCGCTAGCTTTCGAAGATGTGTTTTCCTTCTTCGGGACTTCCAGATCACTCAGTCCGGAAAAATCTTCTAAAGTGGACGAGTTCACACCATCAAAAAAGGAATGAAGCGGATCGTCCGTGCCATGGATCCCTTCATTGGACTTCTCCTTCGCTGCTTGGGCCTCATCGAGCATGGACTCGGTGTAAAAGGGCATCCCCGTAATTTCTATTATACCTGGCGCTTCCTTCAGAGCGGAGCCGGCATCCCGGGGGTCCCACCCCTAGTCTCCGTGTGGACCTCTCGAGTCTGAGTGAGGTTGGCCTCACGAGTCTCCCCTTCAGTTGCCTCCTACTCCCTGAGAAGGGTCGATCCGTAGGCGATGAAAATGCCGTCTTCTTCTGGATCATCCCTGAGCCAGAGAAGAGAATCGGAGTTTGGCACCCGAGATCCGGTGCTCTTCATGGGCTTGCGAGCCACCCTCTTCTTTGGTTTCGCCTCAGGGCCCGGGGAGCCCGAAGGTTTTCTTTTCCTTTTCTTCTTTCCCCTGCGGCAGCCCCGGGCTGTCCCGCAACGGAGGGATCAATGGACAAGGATACGTCCTCGTCCCCTTCCAAAGGCCTAAGCTCGGTGGACTTAGGCAAACATATAAAAAAAAGAAAATAAGTTGGTATGATGTGAGCTAAGGACGCGATAACAATTATTTGGAGGGGAACCTTACTTTGTTAAAGTTATAGATAAAGTTTTGATAAGTGAATATATGTTTAGTAAATATTAAAAAAATTGACAAACATATGATCTATTAAAATACTCTAATGGGAGAGTTTTTCTAGTAATACATGATAGTTATTTTCTTAGTCGTCTAACAATAATTTTTGTTAATGTACGCTTTCAAGGTCAACACATGAGAGGATCCTAAATATTTCGATATTTTTTAAAGAAAATTCAAAATAAAGTCTTAAAAATATATATAAAAATTATATATTTATACATCGATTTGGTTCGAATTTTTTTACTCAATACCAAACCAAGTCAAAACAAACCTAGCCGGATCTTTTAATCAATTTGATTTGATTTTTCGATTTGATACAGTTTTGCGATTCGATTTGAACACCCCTAGTTACAAGCATCGCATAAAATACATGCATAAAAACTAATTTTTCAAGAGACCTCTCGGAATAGAAAATACACATACTCCGTAGACATTTGCATATGCCAAGTTGTATGAGATTTTTTTTATCATTGTGTGAGGCTTAAAGTAAAGAAATATCACTTCTAACCATCTTTCTAGACAGTGGGAAAGAGCATATTGTAAAGG
This sequence comes from Nicotiana obtusifolia, assembly GCA_002018475.1. NCBI lineage: Eukaryota > Viridiplantae > Streptophyta > Magnoliopsida > Solanales > Solanaceae > Nicotiana > Nicotiana obtusifolia. The sequence goes on along the minus strand of MCJB01002807.1, from coordinate 8,673 downwards.
TAGGATTTTGATTATCTGGATATGGCATATGCAAATTTGATATATTGTTTATTAATCTTCTTAACTTATTCATTTAAAATTAGGAAGATTAGATTTAATAATAAATGTCTTCCAATTTTCTGACACGGAAATTTTGGTACATATGAATGGTACCAAGACAAGTAATGTCAAATCCATTACATATTTGGAAGAAAAACCATTGGTTATAAATGACTCTCCAATAGATGAATTCAAATGCATTGATTTATCACGATATTTACCATATCTCAATAAGTCAAAGTTTGTAGTGAATCTCCTGAGTCTTCTAAAATATGGAATTTCATTTATGACAGGTCCTCTAATTTTTGTTATAAATATAGATTTCCTAATCACAGCACTACACATCTCAAAACAATTCTCACAAACATGGCATTGTCTAATAATATTGGAGACAAAACTAGAGAAATCCTCTCATGCGTCTTTAATCCATTCAGGCTTCTTTAGCCAAACCAAAATTAATGAAACCGAAGAAGAAGAAGAAGAAGAGGAGGAGGGTTATTTACTTACTCCAAATTCACTCTCCTCCTTAAAAATGAGCCTTTGAGTTTAGTCCCATTGTGCTAGCGCAATTAGATCCAATTTTGATGGATCCGTTACAAAGTCTAAGCAAATGGTTACAAAATGGTGACTCTACTCCGTTTGCAGCTGCACATGGCAAGCCGTTGTTTGAATATGCAGGGGATGAACCTCGGATTAATTATTTATTTAATGAAGCTATGGCAAGTGATGCCCGATTGATGATAAGTGTGGTGATTAAAAATGGTAGGGGAATTTTTGAAGGGTTGAAATCATTGGCGGGTGTTGGAGGTGGCATTGGTACTGTGGCTAAAGCAATATCTAATGCATTTCCTGAAATAAAGTGCACTGTTTTTTATTTGCCACATGTAGTTGAAGGCTTGGAAAGAAGCAACAACCTGAGTTATGTGGGAGGAGACATGTTTAAGTCCCTTCCTTCTGCAGATGCAATTTTATTGAAGGTAAGATACTACTCTAACATACCTTTTTTTCTAGAGTTGTGAACATGCAGGTTGGGTCAAAACAGGTCAAATTAATAAAGTGTTTATGATTTAATCAATTTAGATTTTATTTGAATTAAAATGAGTTGAGTCACAATGAGTCAAATGAGGAGTCCCGACTCAATCCACCTAACATGGCCCAATATCCTCTTCTATTTATTTTTTATATTTTGTGAAATAAATTGAGATAACTAATGTAATTATTAGCTTTAATTTTTCTAAATTTATTTACTTTTCAAATTTTAATATTCGATTTTGTATATTTAGGTTTGGGTTATTGTTAGACTATGTGACATTATTACCGGTAGTTTTCACACTTCTTTTATAGCTTTGTATTCCTAGATCTTTGCTATTACATGTTGTGCTATTTGTTTCCGTCATCTTATTTTCTTGCCATTATTATTGTTTGTTTATTGAGTCCTGTTCATTATTCTTGAGCCGATGGTCTATCGGAAACTTACTCTCTTCCTTTATAAGGTAGGGGTAAGGTCTGCATACACATTATCCTCGGCAGACTCCACGTGTTGTATTTCATAAGGATTTCACTGGGTTTGTTGTTATTATTTGATGTTAGGTTTGGGTTACATTTTGACCAAAATACAAGATTGCACCCGTTTTTACCTAATAATTGAATCGGTTATTTTGGGTTCAACCCGTTAGGTCAAGTTAACTAGAGGAATTTTCATAAACCACTATAGTTAGAGCCTAGTAACTATAATTTTCTTAATTATCACTCGTAAATATTGTTTAATTGAACTAACTTGTATCACTTGTATTCAAATTATGTTAACTGTAATTGTATTCATTCGTGCAACGAATACAATTAAGACAATACAAGAAAATAAAATGTTCTTGTCGAGAGTCGAAACTCAAGACCTCCGCTAACTAAGTGGGTGCTTAACCAACTGAGCTACAAGAGCTTACTAATCTCTTACTTTAATTCAAAACAATTAATCTCTTATTTCATGGATTTGCTATAAAATTCAAATATAGCTATGGATGGTAAATTTGCTGAAAGTATAGCTAGGAATGATAAATACAGAGTAAATGTTTGATGTGTTGCTTAATTTTCCCAATTAACAAACGGATTATAACTCAACCCATTTTGACTAGACGGATTGAGACGTGGGTTAGTAAAACTGTATAGTATTAATTTTACTACTTCAATTTTTCCCTTTTGTTCAGTTGTCTTGTTATTGTGTTAATAAAAATTATGCTTTTGATGAATGACAAGCAGTGGATATTACATGATTGGAGCGACGAAGACTGTGTTAAGATATTAAAGAAATGTAAAGAAGCAATTCCAAGTAAGGAGAGTGGAGGAAAGGTGATCATAATTGACATTGTGGTGGATAGCCAAAAAGGAGATAACAAATCATTTGAAACCTAACTTTTCTCGGACATTCTTATGATGGTTCATGTTTCTGGGAAAGAAAGGAATCGAGAAGAGTGGGCAAAACTCTTTTGTGATGCTGGTTTTAGTGACTACAAGATTATTCCTATCCTCGGATTAAGGTCTCTTATACCTTAATATAATCTTGTACTAATAATCAATAATTCAAATACAAATAGACTTGCTTGATGAGGTGAGTGAAGCATTTTGAACTTCTAAATAAGGTAATATATACCATTAATATGAAAATTGTTCCGTTTTATATGGTGAAAAAGGAGCCTGTGTTAATTATAGTCCATTAGTTTATTATATGTCAGAGAGAGACTCATCATATTATTTGCCAAACAAGCCCAGAATCATGAATATAATAGCAGGGTTGTAAATGCATCATTCAAATAAGTCTAAAATACAAAAAACTTCTTCATCTGCCTTATGCTTATAATGAATATTTTTGGTGCCTGAGATTGAACCACACCACCAACAGAAGAGGCTCAAACTATTTGCAATCCAGCTCTTCTTTGATGGAGTCTGAGCAAAGGAAAAGAAAAAGAAAAAGAAAAAGAAGTCTGAAGTGGAGTTCGAAAGCTTAACAAAGAAATTGCAGAAGGATACAAATGGGAAAGATAAAAGAGAAAGGAGTGCGCTAATCTTGAATATAAGTGGATGCCTCTTGTAATATAATAGGACTTTAAGTTTTATGCACATGCAGTGTAAAATTTATTTAAACAAGCAAGTTAATTATAGTGTAATTACAAGTAAATCTCATGAATTGATTACTTAATAAACACTGTTACTAACTTGCTATAACCGGCTAAGATACGCTAATATAGTGTAAAAAAATATTACACTCTCACTTAAATCCATATTAGAAACATCGTGCATCAATAATAATGAAAAACATTTTTACATCCATTGTTATAGTTTTCCTACACCACTAAATTTTAGGTTGGGCCAAAACCGAAAGTGAACAAGTCCACGTCTAACTTATCTGAATTGGGACAATATACCAATGGAAATTTGGAACCACAGCATAGGGTTTTAACATATTTGGCTGCTCGGCTAAAAATATTTACAATCGCTAGCCAATACACATAATATGTATCTGGGGCAATTATTCTTTTTGGGCAAACGGCGATTTAAGTTAATTTCTTAATAGGTTATACACCAAGTCCAAGCATGGCCCAAACGAGCAGGCTACAAGGAAATTCCAATCTCGTGTTACATGACTTTACTTGAAAAGTTGCCGTCATTTGTTTCCTTTTTGGTGGTCGAATGTCAAGTTTGATTATAGCGAGTATTGACTATTCCTCCTACTGGCCACAACTAGATAAAGATAAACCCACGAAGTCCATTAATATTTCAGTACAAGAATTTTGTGGAAGGAGCTTTTCTCTTGCGAGATAAACCCAAAAAATGCGATCCATGACTCTTAATTGAATGTTTAGCATTTAATTATACCCTAGTCTTTCTTATTATCGTTACTTGGTTAATTATTATGTATTATTTTTATTGTCTAGTCTCCAACGCGAGCAACAGTGTAAAGAAGAAATGAATAGTATCCTCTTAGAGTTAGGTCTTGATGGGATATCACAACTATTCTACATGGTGAGGGTGCCGGTGAAAGGATAGCCGGACCCGTTGAAAGCCGGTAGTTATTCAAAGCCCATTCATTCCGAAGAACACTTGCCCCCCCCCCCTACCTACCGCGGCTGCTAGCACGGAGTTAGTCGGAACTTCTTCCTCGAGTCTTGTCATGATCACGCACTCGACGAAAGAGCCTGTGGGAGTCCGGGCGTGTCTCAATCCCAATGTGGCTGATCATCCGAAAAGATCAGCTAAGCATCATTGGCTTGGTCAGTCTTGACCTGACCAACTAACTAATACTATGCAGGCTCATCAGTTAACGTTGCTTCCAGTTTTTCTAATTGTGAACAAGGACAATTACATTGTTTTCCGTATTTTTTTTTTGTTTATAACCTAATGGCCTTTTCGTGTGTTTAAGCTTTCACTTTGTATCCAGGGTTGAATCCAGAATGTTCAGGGGGTCAAAATATAAAGAAATAAACTCACCAAGAAGTTGTGGGGTGTCACTATATAGTATGTATACATATTTTAAAAAAACTACCAAATCGTACAGTGTTATTTTCCAGCGAAAAGGTGTCGTGTGATACCCCTTTGATGTATATGGCTCCACCACTGTTCGTACCAAGTTCCTGACAAAAATCATATTGTTGGAAGAGTAAATATTTTGCAGAACTTTTACTCTTTTCATACCAATTCTTTAGTACTTTTCACGTATCCTTAGTTATTTTAATCAAAATTGGACAAGGCTAATTCATTTTTTAATTGAAAATCGATACATTAAAAAGTCATAAAAAAAAATACTATATATTATAATTCTTCATGATAGAATTTTTAGTTATTATTAGTTTCATTCATACTCTTTGAGTTGCTTAATTAGACTCTAATGTATAACACTTCAACAACAACAAAAAGGTGCCAATATTAGCAAATTTTATAAATGATGTAGTACTTGTAATCTTGAAAGTAAGATAAATTACATATTATAACAGATGAAAATAATCTGAGGATGTAAAAATATTATACCGACATCGTCTGACGATATATATAAGTTAACACACAAAATAATCGTTTCTTCATTGCTTATGTGCCTGGACTCTTTTGTGTATTTTGACTAAAATACCTCTAAAAGGGGGAAACAATAATAACTCCCACTGAATTTTGGATCTGAAGATGACGAAATATTGTCTTTTGGGTCCAAATCTAGACTCAAATAATTTACTAATCTAGACTAGATTCTAGTCAATATATAGCAACAAAATATTCGGTCAGACATTCACTACCGGAAAACTAACAAAAACCATCCGGAAATATAGATGGAAATGGATCGAAAAATTAGAAAAAAAATTGATTTCTGGTCGACTTTAATCTGTTAAAATTAGATTGATCGGTAATAAATAACGACCGAAGTCAGTCGCAATTTTGGACCGGTTTCCGCCAGTCAATGAAATTTCACAAAAGACCAAAAAAGAAAAAATCTATCCAAAAAACCGGCTGAAGTCGGTTGGTATTTTTAATTATGCAATTAAAAAATGCATTGTATGGGAATCGAACCAAGAAGATACTATTCTACCACTAGACCATTGGTACATTTTGGTTTAAGACTTTCTTTTATTTTATTTGTACTCTTTAATTGTATTTTTGTGCGAAAATAACCGACCTATTTCGATCCGTTTTATCAAAAATATAAACTTACTGATCAAAGTTGGTCGGTTTTTAAAAATGACCGAGTGAAATAACATACCGATTTCGATCGGTTTTTTGAATATTTTAATTTTAATTTATTTTACATGAAAAATCGATCAATTTTGATCGGTTTCTTAAAAAATAAATTTTTTGGATGTCAAAATAATTTTTCATATTTTTACGCCAAAAACAAGTGATGTTGATCGGTTTCGTAAAAAAAATTATATTTACTATTTGAAAAACACCTACTTACTCTTCTGTCTTTACTTCATTATATGTTATGTATATCTTGGGAAAATTGTTTCTAAAATAAATGTTATCTGTTTTCCTGGTCCAACTCCGTCCATCCAATTGGTTTGACATTATTTTCTTATCGACTTTCCCGTAAAATGATACTATAAGTTTGTATTTTGGAAATAATTAACTTTAAACTTTTCATTTTATTTTGTATGAAAAACTTTTATAACAAATAAATGTCATAACATATTTAAGACCACAAATCTCAATAATCATATAGTCACGCACATATTATGGTATATTTAATACCATAAATTTTTAAAAAAATTATTTTTTTCCCTTAAAGTTTGTATCGAATCAGACTATATAATACAAATTGGAGTGGTTGGGGTATTTTTTTTTTTTCCTTCTGCTAGATTAAGAACTTATGAGGTAGCTTATGATTTGGCATTATGGCTTTTTAGAGTTGAACAATGTGAAGTGAAGGACTTGCTTAATTAAGTGATGTCTCTCCTTTAATTGCTTAATATATACTCCATTAAGGTAGCTAGAGGAGTGAGAAAGAAGAAAGCAAATCAGACGAGACAACCTGGAATTCAAAAGCAGCATGATTTTGCAGCTTGCTCTTTCCCTACCTTAGAGTTGATTATTAATCAATTGAACATCTTTCACTTTTCTAGTGTCAATTTCAGTTAACAAGCCACATCCATCATAGGTGTAAAGTGTTCTTCTTTTTTTTTTTGGGTAGACATTCGATATATGAAACTTAGAGTCTGTCTAATTTGAATTTGTATCATGTAAATCTATTAAATGTTTAGAGGTAAAACACTTTTTATTATATAATTTTAATTTTCAAGCTTGAAACCGCAACCTCTAAATATATATATATATATATATATATATATAAAATCCCATCATCCCACCACGTAGATGAAAAGTTGTTTTGGTTTTCATTAGTCCTTTCAAGAATTAGCCAATGAATAGTAGTGAGCTTATTGTGTACTCAATTTATCAATTTACCAATAGCATCATGCCACCCGAATCAGATAGATGCCTCATTGAATAAGGTGACTTTCATGATTCTCCCTCATTACTTTTCTTAAATATATATACTTAACTTTAGAAGAAGAATCATGTTTGAGATTTAAAAGCTTTTGCCCACCAAAGTCTTTTTCTTTTTCCAAAATATACTCCAATATTCTTTTCCACACAAGCCTTTTCTTTGTTATAAGATTAGCTATGACATTTCCTTGATAAATTCGTATAATTTGATTGAGATACCTGTCAAATTTCCCCAGTTGGTTCAACGAATAAGTTTGTATTCTCCTTTAAAATAATTATCTCGATTCTGTTTCTTTCTTCCTTAATTAAATTTCCTAATTAGACGATGAGCTAGGACAGCCACACAAAAATGGAAATCGACCTAACTTGAGAAACTTTTCTTCTTTCTTCTTGTGCTGTGGTCCTCTATATTTTTTTCTTTCTCCATTTTATGTTTTTGGACTTTGTATACTAAGTTCTGAAATTTCAGTCATTTTCAGTCTTTCCACAGTTTTTTACATTTTATTCCTTTCAAACTACCAAGTTTCTCTTCTTTCTTCAGATCAAACAATTAGTTCACAATGTAGACCTAATAGTCAACACGTACTGTTTTATTTAAAGAGACTTCTCCATTCTTAAAAGTAATATTAAGTCCGTCAGTTGTTATTTTATATAAGCTACAACATTATTTATTAGGTGAATAAGTAAGAGGTGCATTCATGCATAAATGTTCCTTAATTTCTTATTATTAAAGCATATTAAATAAGGAATGAAGTTGTACAGAAGAAAAGATTATACGTCATCGCCACTTTCTACGCTAAACAATGTGTTTACCCTTAAAATCGGATAACAATTGAATTTGTTCGTAGAGCTAAGGATCCGTAAATTAGTTTGATACCAAATAAAAGTATGTAATAAGTAATCAGAGTATTATAAAAGAGATAGAGCAATCAAACCGTAAATATATGATAATTAACAAAGAATCGTATGTAATGGAATAGTATTTTGAAAAACAGTAATATAGAGAGCTTAATATTGAGTTCTGAAGAACAGCAGAGATGGTAAGGAATGATAAAAGTAAACTGCCTTGTATGATGAGAAAAATAAGTTGTCCTTCAATGAAGGATCTCTGCCTTTTTTATAGGCAAGTGTTAAAGTCATAGGTAAGTGTAAGAGTCATAATAAAAGCAGAAAACTGATTACAAGGAAAACCCCATTAATTATGAGATTTAATACCCTTAAATGATGGCATAACGGCCATAATGGTTGAGATAATTAATTCTGGCGAAATATCCGATGATTAGCAAGATGTTCGGGTTGGAGCCGGTTCTCAATCACGAAACGTCTCCTGGCCGACTATTCCAGTTATCTTATTTCGGTTACTCCATCCCGCGTGACCAACTTGCTGATTCCAGATCGGGGCAACCCGGTCTCATATTGTACCCGAACCCGACTTCACTTAGGTGTATCCGGCCCAATACAGGTTGTCGTTTGATCTATTAGCTTGTCTATGCGTAAATTTGTTTCTTTAGAATTAAAATTGTCTTTTAAATATGTTTAATTGCGCCCAAATTTCGCTGAAATAGGCTTTCTGCCCGCTATCACCTTTTGATAGTTTTACATATACACATTTTTATAAAATTTTCTTTTTTAAAATTTGAGCAACTTATCTTTAAATGT
>MCJB01002806.1:6458-26286 GCA_002018475.1 Nicotiana obtusifolia | reverse complement strand
GAACCTGCACGATTAGTGTAGAAGTGCAGTGTGGGTACATAAACAAGATGTACGCAGTAACCATCTAGTCTAACCTCGAAGAAGCAGTGACGAGGGGTCGATATCGACCACTTATCATGGGTTAACAATAAAATACAGGAATTCTAAATAAGCATGGATTATGTAAGTAATAAATACAACTCAATAAGAAGCAGTGAAAAATAATTCTTTCAATAATAAAAAATTGCAAGTCAACTTTTGTCATTTAAATAATTCTAACCGCTCAAGCAATAAAATAATATCAAGTATAATTAGGCTCGAAGTGTTATCACGCACGATTTATGCCGAGGTCGTATGATCCGATCCAAAGAAATATACTGTGTGCACTATCGTGGGTTGAATGACACGAACCGTAGATGCATCTATTAACCTTCCGAGGCGAATGGCCCGTTCCCATGAGAGTAGAGGAATTTACCTCGCGCACGAAACACTTGCGACCTGAGTGAACATGGATTTGTCAGAGTTATTATAAAATTCTTCAATTCTTCCCAAACATAAGAAATCCAAACTGGAGACTTTAAATCTTAAAATCCATAATCTCAGCTCTATTTAAGACAATTAATATGCACAATCAACATAACGGTGCAAACAAGGCATGATGTAAATCTAAGACTACCCGGACATTACATGGAATTTAGCTACGCATGGACTTTCGTCACCTAGCGAGTACGTAGCTCTCCACACAAGTAATTCACAATAACTACACCTCAGGGATGAGTTCCCCCTTACAAGGTTAGGCAAGAGACTTACCTCATTCTGAAGTTCACTTTCAATCCACAAATATGCTTTAAATCCTCAACTCGGTGCCAAACAACCCGAAACTAGTCAAATGTTATATAAATTAATCAATATGTGTTCAGAAGTTCATAGTTTAACTATTAGAGTAATTACCCAACCCAAATTGGAAGATTCCAAAAAATTCACCCCAGAGCCCACATGCCCGGATTCCAAAAATTTTCAAAGGTAAATGTTACCCCTAACCTCACAAACTCAAATATATAATTTTCACTCAAACCCACAACCATTTTTGTGGTTAAATCGCATTTTTATCAACACTCAGGTTTTCATCTAAACCCATAATTTTCACAATTTTACATTCTAAAATCTACCCATAATCTATGTATTTAACTTATACTGGATAGAAATTACTTACCTCCAATAGCTAGGTGAAAACCCCTCTCTAAGAAGCTCCAAAATCGTCCAAGAAGTGAAAGAAATGAGTCAAAAATGGCGTAAGTTCCTTATTAAATGAACCTCACTACCTCCAGCATTTTCACATCTACAGACAATGGGCCGCATCTGCGCCGCCACTTCTGCGGACTAAGGTCCGCTTCTGTGGAATGCTCCAGGCCCAGCACAGGCCGCACCTACAGAAAAGAAACCACATCTTGATCTCGTCCAATTTCACTCCTCTATTCGAGGTTATGAAAATGGTCTATGCAATAGTAATACCCAACAAGAGTCGGGGTCGAATTTCGTAGGGAGCTATATGTATGGGAGTTAGTAGTATATATCTTAGCGTGTGAGTTTGTATATCTAAATTTGCACTTTTGCAAAAATTGGTTGTTTTAAGGTTTAATCTAAACTACAATTGCAATTTAAGAAATTAGAAGATTATTTTTGTTGTTTTTCAAATGTTGTAAAAGGCCTAGGGGTATGACCTTCGCCTAGGTGTTTGCCTAATAGTCTATCAACACTCGATTACGCACTCAATACCTCTCGTTCAGAGAGTTGTTTTTCTCAATTTGGCTTTCTCAAGTCTAAATGGGTATTGAACAAAACGGTTGATAAAGAGCTCAAGCCGGGTTTTACTATCTCTAGGTTCAACCCTTTAATTGGGTTTATCAATCTCTCGATTGAACCAATTTCTTGCTAGCCAAGTTTTTCTAGATTAAGTCTCTCTTTCTCAAGTAGAGACCAAGTCAAATAGGCATGAACTAATGTTTGCAATCATTAATTCTTTAAATAAAAGCAAGAACAAGGCTAAATAATAAACACCTAACCATAAACAAGCAGTAAATCAAACACCCATTAAGTTTATCACTAGGATTGGGTCACGACCCTAGTGAAAATTTAGCTACTCATACTTTAAATAGAGGAAATGATAATTAAACCCATATTGCTAATTAAATTGATAAACTCTATGTTCAAAAAGCTCAAAATAGAAAAAATTACTAAAAAGGGTAAAAGGAACCGTCTACTGTAGCAGCTGATGTTAATAAATATCTCTAACAATGTGAAACTTGTCTATTTATACAAGGCTAGAAATTTTGGACAAAAATGTCCTTTCGGAGGTTCTGTGGCCGCACAATTCCATGTGCTGTCCGCACTTATCTTCAGCTTGACAGGATTGGAAAACTACGGCCCCATAATTCTTAACAGCGGCCGCAATGCATTCCTTGTGCGGTCCGCAGTATTGTAACTGCGGCCGCACCTTGCTCTTTTGCGGTCCGCACAATTGTAACTGCGGCTGCACAAATCTTCTTCTACGATCGCATAATAATTGTGCGGTCCGCACTTTTGGTAGACTTGAAATGCAGGTTCTCTGAACTTTGCTCTGACCCAACTTCTGCGGTCGCACAATTCATGTGCAACCACACTTTGCAGCAATCTCTGATGGATTTTTCTTCAGAACCTGCGGCCATAGATGATATTCTGCGGTCCGCACTTATGAGATTTTGTGATTTTTTTTTATCATTGAGTTCAGATTACACCTTCTTGAGTTGGAGTTCATCTCGGGGGCTCATCTTTCATATTCCTACAATGAAGCACATTTCATTAGTTTTCGGGAACACAATTAAATATTTTTGGACTAAAACGAAAGCTAAAGGGCGCTAATAAGTTTTCAAAATCTGTACTTATCAACTCCTCCAAACTTAAGCTTTTTCTTGTCCTCAAGCAAATAAAGTAGTTCTCACCTCCATAAGTTAAGAGTCATTCCAGCAATTCAAAGTGAGCCACTCACACATCAATTGAGACCAAAAATTACCCACACCACTTATGAATTATCAAGAAGGCAACAAGTTAAGCTTTTAAGCACAAATAGTTCTAATGTGACACTTGATCACCAAAAGTTGACTTTATTCATCAAGGCTCGCTCTTTCGTGTAGGTCATTATGGATCCCAAACTCCTACTCCTCTACTCTCCATTTGTCTATCTTACTTAAGAATTTAGCACTCAATCCAAAGATTTGTGAAAGGTTCGCTCATCTCTATAAAAAGAATGTTGCAAGTACGACTTTAAGTACCATAGGCTTGCCCCTCATGTAAATCACCACCAACGTAAGCTCACTCGGCTTGAAATCACATAGGGCTTTTTCGGAATGTGATGAAGGCTTTTGGACTAAGGTTGGATATGTTATGTTAGAACGAGTTTATTTTTCCTTAAGCACTCCATTTTCTTTTCTCGGCTCATGTTTTACCAACTCTTTGAGGCATTGTCTTTTCCTTAGGGGAACTAGAGAGACTTAACATCACTCTTTCTTGGTCATGATATTCATTTTCTCCTTCTTTGTTTTCTCCATGCTTTGTATCATTACTTTTCTTTGAATCCCTTTCAGCTCTTCAACTTATTTACTTTTCTTTTGCATTTTTCTTTTTGTTCTTTCTTTTCTTGCCTTTCCTTCTCTTCGTTTCTTTTCTCTTTTTAGCTTTGATACCTTTTTCAAACTTCTCGTCTCTCCCCCAAACTTACGTTTTTAGCCAATTGTTTCACAAGAGTGTTAACAAAAGCTCGGGTTCCAAGAGAGGGTCACGAGACAACGGGTAACGGCTTGTAACATGGTTATCACATGAGAAAGGTTTTAGCCTCGAATGGGTTGACTAGGGATAACAGCATTGGTGGGCAACAGAAAATTTTAAACGGGTCAAAGAGAGCCTACAATCACTTCTCAAGCCTAGAAAAACTTAAAATTTTGCCTAAAAACACATTGGGGGCAAGTTCTAGACCGTTAGCGCGGGTGCTTGGACTTGCAACAACAACATCTTACCTCTCACGTAGCTAGATTGTTAAAAAGGATAGAGTCGAGGGCCCATAACGACCATATTCAAGATTGAAAATTATTATGGTTCGATTAAACCACTCGATGATAGCCTGAGTCAACACAAGAGTCACAAGGTCACTAACTAGAGTTATTTCTTTCCAAAAACCTTGTCTTTAACCATAAGCATGTAGTTAAGTGTGTTGGTACCAAGTGAAGCATGTTTGAATCTTCGAGTATGACTCAATTAGGTATTTTTATTCATTACTACTACTATTATCACTTAAACACTATAAACAAACTCAATCCCTTAAGAAGGTTGTCATGCCATTCATCATTGGGAAGAGCCACACGATTCACAAACCACCTTTGGAAAGAATCGTGGCATTAAGAAAACCAAAGGCTTATTATCCACTAAGACATAAAAAGAAGCTATCGAATAAAAAAGAAGCTACTAATTCAAAAATAAGACAAACATAAAGATAAAGAAGCTATAAAACAAAAGAACTATTGAAAGCTAAACGAATATACATATTGAGAGATAAGAGTGAATATTTTCATAATGAGAAAGAGGAAGAAAATAGTAATAAGTTAATTACAGGCCAAATGTCTCATAGTTATCAAAATACAGAATCATCAGAATGTGTCAAAGAAACTCCACCCCCAATTCTTAACAACATAAGAGTAAGAGAATGGTGAGAGTGAAGAAAACTCCCTATGGCTCTGTGGCCATCTCTGTGTCCTCAGCAGTGGCACCGACCTCAAGCTCATCCAATTAGATCTCATCATCCTCAAGTCCGGGAGTGGCTGGGTTGGTGAGCATCTGACGAACTGCCTCAGCAGTGTCTGGCTCCTCAGACTGGCCACCTGGTGCTGTAGGTGCTGTAGAAGCTAGGACTGGGTGGTGCGGGTCTATCAACATATCAAATGGAATATGTCCGGCTTCTGCAAGCTTTGTAACCTGGCTCTGAAGCTCGTCTATTAACTTCTTAGACGTCTGCCGCTTTCTCATTTTTCTTTACCTCTTTGCCCAACTCTTTGATCACTGCCGCATGCTATACTAAAGTGGCCATGATCGTGTTTTTGATTTTCTAGGAGCTTCTTCAAGGATTCGTCAACTGTGGGGGGAATCTGGGGTGTCGGAGAAGATGATTGTGCTGCAATATGAATGGATATGTCAGACAGCTTTGCAGTAGCTGTCTGCATCCAACTGTTGAGGCTCGCTAGTGTCTGGGAGACTTGTAGCGCATAGAGTGGAGTAGATGGCATAGGTACCGACTTCAAAGCCGAGGTGGGAGGCACTGAGGCTAAAGGTGTAGGCATGGCAGCTACACTGGTAGAAGGCTCTGCTGAAGTGGATGGAATATCAACTGTCTCTGTACCCACCACCGATGGCTCATCATAATGGCCTATGGTGGTAGTCGGCTGACTCTTTCTCTTTAGCTTGTGTGCATCCATCAGAGAATACCAAGAGAAGGGCTTCTTTGCCAGAACCTTCGTGTCATAGTATCTAGGCTCTACCGTGCATCCGTAAGGTACTCAGTGATGGTGTTGGGATACGAGTAGGAGGAATCATCTTGCTTGGCGACCACTGACATGTTGGCCGACATCACAGCACCTACATTGATCGGGTACCCGGCCATAATAAAGGAGATTAGAACTGTCCGTGGAATAGGTAGGTTGATTTCATTTTGGCATGGGTCTAGTCTGCTGCATACGAAGATCTGCCATCCCTTCGCCTCGAAATTTAGGGTGTTTCGCCGAATAGGAACCCCTGCAGTGACCCATGGTGATGGTGGTCCTGGGGCTGCAAGAAGTTCAGCTAGCCATGGGCGAGCTATATCAACCATAGTCAGCTTCTCCAAATAATGTACCAGCTTAGCGTCCTCAAAGCCCAAATAGGAGTTCAGTGTGTGCTGGTCGAACCACACCTTCAGATTTCTCACTTTTGTAACTTTGGTCCCTTTCTTTATCTGTGCCACATTAGCATGGAACTCTCATACCAAATACTCGGCGTCCACAATTGACTAGGTGAACCACATCCGCCCTTCCTCTCTCGGAACCGTCTCAAGATGGCTATATTATACTTGTCAAGATTTTTAAGCTGGAACTGTTGCTCAAGAGTGAGCGATCTCACCGGCCACCACCCACGGAAGCTGGTGAAGGCAGCTCAACTTACAAAACGGTCCTCCCAGACCTCTTTCTTCTTCCACCTCTCAAGGTCGCAACTGTAGTATCACCCCCTCGACCATCATCCAGAATATCATCAACAGTAATTGCTGGTGCCTCAAGGACAGGTGTAAAAAAAGGCTCTGAAGCCTGACTGGCACTCGCCAAACCATCGGAGGTGCTACGTGAGGAGGAAGGCTCGTCCCGGAGTTGATACCTTCCATGTGGCTGTTGTGGCGATGATTGGACAGCAGGCTGCTCTTGCACTGAGTCGGTCTCCGATGCTTCACGAGATGGGGCATATGAACTAGATTCGGAGAGCATGGGCTGTCTTCCTCGACCTCCTATACTTTTCTTGGTGATTGTCTTTTGGAGGGCGAGGGGTAAAGTGCTTTTTCCTCAACCTCTAGAAGGTTTACCCCTTCCCTTTGAAGTGTCACCGAGGCTACGAGATCTAACCAGTTTCTATAACAAGCAATAACAACAGTTAGTTGTGGTTCAATTTCAAACAAACAGTATAACACATTGTAGAACATGAGTGCAGGGGGGAAGTATGGTCCGCTCAATTACAAGTGCGGCTGCATACTGGGTAGTGCGGGCCGCACAATTTGAATTTGAAGCCGCGGAAATGGAACTGGTCCCCAAATTTTAAATGCGACCTCAGATTTGAAGTGCGGTCCGCATAATTATGTTTGTGGCCGCACATTGCACATCCCAAAAGTGCCAACTCTCTGATGACAGAGATTGGTCTATTCTGCGGATGCACACACTTTTCTGCAATCGCGGTGGAATTTTTGTGGTCCGCACAATTTCAAGTGCAGCTGTAGAATCATGCTTGAACAAAGAACCCTAGTCTCTACTTCTGTGGACCGCACAATTTCTTGTGCTGCCGCAGATTTCAAAACCAATTCGATCAGACTTCTAGGGTTTTCAAGTTTTGCACAGATTCAACATGGTATTAACAATTGAGCATGCCAATCAATTTAGCCAGTTCCCATAAAGCAATTAGCAATTGACCCATTACAGATTAAACCACACATGGTAGTAAAATTGAAATCTATTGACTAATGGCCTAAACTACCTAACAAAAATTGCAATTAAACTAAAAAAATTGAAAAATTCTATTTGTAATTGATCCATACCAGATATGAAGAAGTGCAACTAAATGATCACAGATGTGGATGGAGTGTGGCAGATGATTGAACAGATGATTTCCATGTTTTAGAAATTAGAGTGCTCAAAGAAGGAAAAACATAGTACAGTAGCCTTAGGCTACTATTTATATTTGCGGCAGACTTGGGGAAAAAAGGAGGAATGCGGCCGCAGAATTCCTTCTGCGGTCCGAACTCTGTTACCTAAAGGCTCAATAGCCTTTGTTGATTTGCGGTCCGTATAATTTGTGGTGCCACCACAGATTTTGGCTGCGAACCGCAGAATTTGATGAGCGCCACATATGGCCATTTCTCCGATAGACCAAAATTCAGAAAGTTTGCATTTTACCTTTCCAAGTTGTGCGGTTTGCACAAGACTTGTGTGACCACAGTTGCCTTCTGCTGTAGCACTCAAAATTATGTTGTCCACACAATACATGTGCAGTCTGTACTTTTACCACACTTACCAAATTTTTTTAGCACAGTTCCTATAAAGCACACTCATTCCTGCATCACAATTCAAATCCAGTTAGCACAAAATAACACCACTCTACAAAAGAAGAAAAGAAAAAGAAAAAGAAAATATGGGTTGAGGAGCGCTTGATTTAATGTCACGGCACGACGCAGATTACTATCACTTTAAATAAATAACTGCCACCACATGGCCAGCATCAGCTTGTCCTAAATAATGCTTCAGCCGGTGACCATTGACTCGGAATACCTCATCATTTTTGTTCTTCAAGTTCAATGCACCAAAAGGTGTCACACGCACAATTTCAAAGGGACCACTCCATTTGGATTTCAGCTTTCCGGTAAACATCTTCAATCATGAGTTGAACAACAAAACAAGATCGTTCCACCTTGAAATCCTTGTTTCAGATGTATTTGTCATGAAGGTACTTCATTATTTCTTTGTACAAGGACGAACTTGCATATGCATGGTACCGGAACTCATCCTATTCATTCAAATGTGCAACCCGCAAGTTAGCGGCTGCATCCCAATCAAGACTCAACTTCTTTAAAGCCTACATGGCTTTGTGCTCAAGTTCCACCGGAAGATGAAAAGATTTGCCAAACACCAACCGGTATGGAGACATCCCGATAGGAGTTTTGAAAGCAGTTTGATAAGCCCATAGTGCATCATCAAGCTTCTTTGACCAATCCGTCCGGTTAGCATTCACTGTTTTGGACAAGATACTCTTTATCTCCTGGTTGGAGACTTCCATTTGACCACTAGCTTGAGGATGATAGGGAGTAACTTTATGAGTGACACCATACTTGCTAAGAAAAGTGTGAAAAGCCTTGTTGCAAAAATGCGACCCCCCATCGCTTATGACAGCCCGCAGAGTACTAAATCTTGTGAAAATATTCTTCTTCAAGAATGCCACCACACTTCTAGCTTCATTGTTGGGTATAGTAACAGCCTCAACCCATTTAGACGCATAATCAACTACGACCAAGATGTAGGTGTTTCCACAGGAACTCACAAAAGGACCCATGAAGTCAACACTCCACAAATCAAAGATATCGATCTCCAAAATGATAGTGAAAGGAATTTCATTCTTCTTCGAGATTCCACCGGCCCGTTGGCATTCATCTCATCATTTTACCATATCACTTGCATATTTGTAGAGAGTGGGCCAATAGAAAGGACAACGTAGCACTTTAGCCTTCGTTCTTGCTTCACCATGGTGACCACCATAAGGCGAAGAATGGCAAGCCTCAAGAATAAAATTTTGCTGTTCATCCAGTACACATATTCTAATTACCCCATCCATGAAAATCCGGAAGAGGTAAGGCTCGTCCCAATAATAGTCTTGACAATCACATTTGAGCTTCTTCCTTTGATTTGAAGAGAACTCATCCGGGATGATTTCACACACAAGGAAGTTTGCTAGATCGGCGAACCATGGCACCTCCTTCATTGAAATGGCCAAGAGTTGCTCATTGGAATCATTGATCTCAAGGCCATCATGCAGCCTCCCCTCCTCCTCCAAACGAGATAAGTGGTCCGCCACTTGATTTTTACTCCCTTTCTGATCTTCAATGTCAATATAAAACTCTTGCAACACACATCTCAGCAACCTGGCTTTTGAATCTTTCTTGCTCATAAGATAATGAAGTGTCGCATTGTCCATATGAACAATAACCTTTGCATCCATCAAGTACGAGCGGAATTTCTCAATAGCAAACACAATAGCAATGGGTTCTTTTTCTGTAATGGTATAATTGACTTGGGCATCATTCGTGGTCTTACTAGCATAGTAGACCGGATGAAAAATCTTGTTGATACGTTGCCCCAAAACTGCTCCAACCACTACATCACTAGCATTGCACACGAGCTCAAAAGGAATACTCCAATTAGGTGCGGTGATAATGGGCGTAGTAGCCAACTTGAACTTTAGCAATTCAAAGGTTCTCAAGCAATCATCATTGAAGAGAAATTTAGCATCTTTCTCCAAAAGCTTGCACAAGGGGTTCACCACTTTGGAAAAATCCTTTATGAAGCGCCGGTAGAACCTCACGTGACCCAAGAAACTTCTCACGCCTTTCACTGATGTTGGAGGTGGAAGTGTAGAAATTACCTCTATCTTCGCCTTGTCGACTTCAATGCCCTTCTTCAAAATTTTGTGGCTAAGGACAATGCCCTCCTCGACCATGAAATGGCATTTCTCCCAATTCAGTACCAAGTTCGTTTCTTCACACCTTGCTAATACTTTATCCAAATTTGCCAAGCAATCATCAAAGGAATCCCCGACAATCGAGAAGTCAAGCATGAAAACTTCAAGGTAGTCCTATACCATATCCGTAAAGATCACCATCATACACCGTTGAAAAGTTGCCGGTGTATTGCATAAGCCAAATGGCATACGCTTTAAAGTGAAAGTGCCATAGGGACAAGTGAAAGTTGTTTTCTTTATCTTCCCGGGCAATAAGGATTTGGTTGTAGCCCGAATATCCATCTAGAAAGCAATAGAAAGCACGGTCAGCCAACCTATCAAGCATTTGGTCAAGAAAGGGGAGCAGGAAATGGTCACTCCTTGTAACTTTTTTTAGCTTCCGATAGTCTATACACACTCTCCACCTGGTCACCGTTCTTGTTGGAATCAACTCGTCCTTATCATTGGTGACCACACTTATGCCCCCTTCTTCGGAACACATTGCACCGTAGAAGTCCACGAACTGTCAGAAATGGGGTAGACAATCCCTTCATCTAACCACTTGATGATCTCCTTTTTTACCACGTCTTGCATTGCTTCTATTGAGTCTCCTTTGATGTTTAATGGAGGGTTTGTCATCTTCCTCCAAGTTAATCTTGTGTATACAAAATGTGGGGCTTATTCCCCGAATATCCGCCAAAGTCCACCCAATAGCTTTCTTCTTCTTGTGGAGCACCGCCAATGTAGAGACAACCTGCACGTTAGTCAAACAAGAGGAAAGAATAACTGGTAAAGTATAACAAGGGCCAAGGAATTCATACCTGAGATGTGGAGGTAATGGCTTCAACTCCAAGATTGGAGGCTCTTCAATTGAAGGCTTTATAGGAGGACTTTTCCTATTCTCAAGTTCCAAGGAAAGTTTCTGGGGTGCATAGTTGTACAACCCCATTCCTTGCAATGAATTAACACATTCCATGAAGCCATCCATCTCGTCATCATCAAAATTGAGCAAGACGGCCTCCAACATATCACCCACATTAATTGTGGAACTTGTAACATCAATAATCACATCGATCACCAAATCCACGAATGAACACACTTCATTGCTATTCGGCTGCCTCATAAATTTGTACACATGGAACACTGCCTTTTCATCACCCATCTGAAAAGTGAGTTCTCCGACTTCCACATNAGTGCAATTGTGCATTCGATGGCCCCTAAGTTGGAAGATACCGGTGCTTTCATAATCCCTTGCACCATTGGAAGTGCCGAGTCTGCCAAAGCCCTTTGTGATCTTGGGGCGAGTATCAATTTGATGCCCTATTCGGTTTTTATGACCTTGGGAATTGGGCAACCAAGATCCACATCTATGAGATTACAAATGGTTGATCGTACAATGAAGAGACCATTAGGGGTGATTGAAGATGTATTGGTTCGTGTTGATAAGTTCATTCTCCCGGCGGACTTTGTTATTCTTGATTGTAAAGTGGACTATGAGGTGCCGATTATTCTTGGAAGACCTTTCCTTGCTATAGGGAAGGTTCTTGTTGGAATCAACTCGTCCTTATCATTGGTGACCACACTTATGCCCCCTTCTTCGGAACACATTGCACCGTAGAAGTCCACGAACTGTCAGAAATGGGGTAGACAATCCCTTCATCTAACCACTTGATGATCTCCTTTTTTACCACGTCTTGCATTGCTTCTATTGAGTCTCCTTTGATGTTTAATGGAGGGTTTGTCATCTTCCTCCAAGTTAATCTTGTGTATACAAAATGTGGGGCTTATTCCCCGAATATCCGCCAAAGTCCACCCAATAGCTTTCTTCTTCTTGTGGAGCACCGCCAATGTAGAGACAACCTGCACGTTAGTCAAACAAGAGGAAAGAATAACTGGTAAAGTATAACAAGGGCCAAGGAATTCATACCTGAGATGTGGAGGTAATGGCTTCAACTCCAAGATTGGAGGCTCTTCAATTGAAGGCTTTATAGGAGGACTTTTCCTATTCTCAAGTTCCAAGGAAAGTTTCTGGGGTGCATAGTTGTACAACCCCATTCCTTGCAATGAATTAACACATTCCATGAAGCCATCCATCTCGTCATCATCAAAATTGAGCAAGACGGCCTCCAACATATCACCCACATTAATTGTGGAACTTGTAACATCAATAATCACATCGATCACCAAATCCACGAATGAACACACTTCATTGCTATTCGGCTGCCTCATAAATTTGTACACATGGAACACTGCCTTTTCATCACCCATCTGAAAAGTGAGTTCTCCGACTTCCACATCAACAAGAGCCTTCCCTCATAGTCCACTTTACAATCAAGAATAACAAAGTCCGCCGGGAGAATGAACTTATCAACACGAACTGAATAGGGCATCAAATTGATACTCGCCCCAAGATCACAAAGGGGTTTGGCAAACTCGGCACTTCCAATGGTGCAAGGGATTATGAAAGCACCGGTATCTTCCAACTTAGGAGCCATCGAATGCACAATTGCACTCACTTGGTGAGTGACATTTATAGTTTCAAAATTCATCAACCGCTTCTTTGTCACCAAGTCCTTCATCAACCTTACATATCCAGGCATTTGGTCCAAGGCTTCAACTAATGGCACATTTATCAAGAGACTTTTCAGAGGATATGGAGGAGGTGGCTTAGGCAATGGTGCATTAGCCTTTTGCACTACCGATTCCGGTATGTCAATCACATGCTCATTAGACACGTTCACTTCTCCTTGAGTCTCGTCCACACTGTCATCAATATCAATGTACTTTATGATTAGCTTGCAGTACATTGGTTGGGATCTCCTCTTCTTCTACCACTTTCTCATCATCCAGAAGTTGCCTTTGACTTGAGGTGGGTGCATTCCCACCTCTTCCACTTCTTGTAGTAATGGCCATGGCATGCTCCGTATTGTTTCCACCCTTTTGGGTTCACCACCGTGTCACTTGGTTGTGCTCCCTCAGGACGAGAATTTAATGTTTGAGAGATTTGACCCATTTGCACCTCTAGATTGCGGATCGATATGTTGTGTGAAGCAAGTTGGACATCGAAATCGGCATTCTTTTCCATCATTTGTTTGAACATGTTATCGATACCCATTTCATTTTTAGACGAACTAGGAGAATGGGAAGGATAAGGGGTTGGGTGCTCGGTTGTTGAAACATTGGGGGCCTTTGAAAATTTTCTTGAGTGTTGTTCCACCCTCCTTGGTTGTTGCCTCCCCAATTGCTTTGGTTATTATTGTTATGCAAATTCCCTTAGTTGTTGCTTCCACTCCAATTGCATTGATTATTGTTATTCCAATTTCCCTTGATTGTTTCCACCACTCCAATTACCTTGATTGTTTGAAGGTCTCCATTGTTGTTGACTAGGGCCTTTGAAGTTGTTTCTTTGCCCTTGAAAATTGTTCACATATTGGACCTTTTCTTCTTGGTCATTGTAAGAATCACCTTGATCAAATCCACTATCATCTTGCACAAAATTTTGCTCTTTGTTGCACTTGTGGACTTCTTGTTCTTCGCTTGTTCACCATCATATTGACTCCCTCCATAGCATTGACTTGCCTCGAGTTTTGCACTTGTTGAAGTTGAGCCTTTGCCAATTGGTTCATGGCGGTCGTCAACTCGGATATGGCTTGTCCATGGTCATGTAACTCTTTCTGAGGAAGAATCACATTGGGGTCACCTTGTGGAACATTGGCTCTAGATTGCCACGCCGATGAAGTATCCGCCATCTCATCCAAAATATCACATTCCTCCGCATAAGGCATAGTCATGAAGTTCCCTCCAGCAAGTTGATTCTCTATACATTGGTTGGTTGTATTGATCCCCCGATAGAAACTTTGTTGAATCATGTTTTCCGTCATATCATTGTTGGGGTCCTCTTTCACCATTGTTCCATATCTTGTGTAGTGGTCCATTGGGATCTTGCTTGAATGCTAGAATTTCATCCTGAAGAATAACCATGTGCCCGGGAGAAAAGTACTTAGAGATAAAGTTCTCCGCTAGTTCATCCCAAATATGAATGGAATGATTTGGCAAGAGTTCCATCCAATCTAAAGCTTTCCCCCATATAAAGAAGGGAAAAAGCCTTAGCCTCAAAGCTTCCTCGGAGACATTTGTTTGTTTGCTCCTCCAACACGTATCGTCGAGCCCTTTCAAGTGTTTATATGTATTTTGACCCTGTGCACCAGTGAAGAACCCTCGTTGCTCGAGAAAAGCGAGCATCACGTTGGTTATTTGAAAGTTGCCCACCTTAATACGGGGAGGGACTATAGCACTTTCATACCCTTCATTCGGCAACACCCGATGTGGAGCCGTTCGTGGTAGAGGTGGGGGTGGAACGGGAACATTGTCTTAAGGCGCTCGGCCTTGTTTGTTGGCTTGACGTTCAAGAGGAACCTCATCAATTTGATCATCCTCCACATCCACATCCCCAAAAGCTACATTTTCGAGCTCGTTGTTTGCCATGATTGCACCTACAATACTCACACGTTAGTAATAAGGAAGGAAAAGAAGATATCCAAAAACACACCTAAATATATAGCTAACACCATTTTTAGCTCCCCAGCAACGCAGCAAAAATTGATCTTGTCCAATTTCACTCCTCTATTCGAGGTTATGAAAACAGTCGATGCAATAGTAATACCCAACAAGAGTCGAGGTCGAATTCCGCATGGAGCTATATGCATGAGGGTTAGTAGTATATATCTTAGCGTGTGAGTTTGTATATCAAAATTTGCACTTCCGCAAAAATTGGTTGTTTTAAAGTATAATTTAAACTACAATTACAATTTAAGAAATAAAACTAGATGATTGTTTTTGTTGTTTATCAAATGCTGTAAAAGGCCTAGGGGTATGACCTTTGCCTAGGTGTTTGCCTAACGGGTTGTAAACTGTAAAGCTTGTTTTATTGGTCGAGGTGTATTATAGCTATTAACACTCGATTAGCCACTCAATACCTCTTAGTCAGAGAGTAATTTTGTCGAATTTGGCTTTCTCAAGTCCAAATGGGTATTGAACAAAAGGGTTGATAAAAAGCTCAAGTCGGGTTTTAATATCTCGAGGTTCAACCCTTTAATCGGGTTTATCAATCTCTCGATTGATCCAATTTGTTACTAGCCAAATTTTCCTAGACTAAGTCTCTCTTTCTCATGTAGAGACCAAATAGGCATGAAGTAATGTTTGCAACCATTAATTCTTCAAATAAAAGCAAGAACAAGGCTAAATAATAAATACCCAACCATAAACAAGCAATAAATCAAACGCCCATTATGTTTACACAATAGGGTTGGGTCACAACCCTAGTGGAAATCTAGCTACTCATATTTAGAATGGAAGAAATAGGAGAAGAAATGATAATTAAACCCATATTGCTAATTAAATTGATAAACTCTATGTTCAAAAAGCTCAAAATAGAAAAAATTACTAAAAAGGGTAAAAGGAACTGTCTACTGTAGCAGCCGATGTTAATAAATATCTCTAACAATGTGAAACTTGTCTATTTATACAGGGCTAGAAATTTTGGACAAAAATGTCCTTTCGGAGGTTCTGTGGCCGCACAATTCCATGTGCAGTCCGCATTTATCTTCAGCTTGACAGGATTGGAAAACTGCGGCCCCAATGCAGTCCTTCTGCGGTCCGTAGAATTGTAACTGCCGCCGCACCTTGCTCTTTTGCGGTCCGCACTATTATAACCACGGTCGCACAACTCTTCTTCTACAGCCGCACAATAAGTATGCGGTCCGCACTTTTGGTAGACTTGAAATGCAGGTTCTCTGAACTTTGCTCTGATCCAACTTCTTCGGCCGCACAATTCAAGTGCGGACCGCACTTTGCACCAATTTCTAATGATTTTTTCTTCACAACCCGTGGCCGTAGATGATATTCTACTGTCCGCATTTCTGAGCTTTTGTGCCTTTTTTTTTCCTTGAGTTCAAATTACTCCTTCTTGAGTTGGAGTTCATCTCAGGGGCTCATCTTTCACTATTCGTCCAATGAAGCACGTTTCATCAGTTTTCGAGAACACAATTAAACGCATTTGGACTAAAACGAAAGCTAAAGGGCGCTAATAAGTAGTCAAAGTCCCTACTTATCACATTTGCGAGCCCGCCTCTGCGTCTCGCCTCTCATAATATCTGTGGCCTACACCTGGCTGGCCCCCTTCTCACCTGTGGCCCTTCCATCGCAGAAGCGAGGCTGCTTTTGCGGAACCCTCTCCGCTTCTACGAGCCATAGTCAACTCTGCAGGTGCGATTGCACCAGACCCTTGATGCTTTAGCTGGTCAGCCAAGGCCAAACGACTTTTGCGCATCGTCCAAATGGCATCTGGTGCCCCCGAGGCCCCGTCCAAACATACCAAAAAATTTTTAAAAACAACACGGACTTGCTCTCACCCTCGGAATGCGGAAAACAACATTAAAACTTAGAATCGCAACCTAAAACCAATAGAATCACCTCATGAACTTCAAATTCTTCCAACTTACTCCAAACGCGCCGATTCATGCTTAAACTACTCAGAATGACACCAAATTTTACGTGCAAGTCTTAAATCACCATACATAACTATGCCTAGGCTCGGAATCCCAAATGGACCTCGATAACACCAAAACATACTCCAAACCAACTTCCAACTTTAGGGGGACCTCCTTGTTTTCCTCCATATTCACCACTATAAAGTCTACAGGAAATATGAACTTATCCACCCGAACTTATACATCTTCCACTATCCCCTCGGGTATCAAAGTCGTTTGGTCTACCAGCTGCAAAGATATTGGCACTGCACTATCTCTCCAATCTCCTTCTCCAGTTTTCTGTAAATAGATAGAGGCATTAAGTTGATTGAGGCACCAGAATCACATAAAAATTTATCAAAATTAATAAAGCGTAAAGAGAAAGGTATAGTAAAACTCCGTAGATCTCCACACTTTTTGTGGGAGTTTGTTTTTCAATATTGCACTGCAATGGTCTATGAGCTTGATAACTGAGGTCTCTTCTATCTTCCTCTTCTTTGTCAGGATGTCCTTCAAGAATTTGGCATAAGTTGGAATCTGGGAGAGCACTTTTGTGAATGGAAAATTTACATTAACCTATTTCAGCGTATCCAGAAATCTCTCAAATTGTTTGTCCAGCTTTTCTCTATATAGATTTTGAGGAAAAGGTAGAGCAGGCATATGCTCACTCTCATTAGATTCATCCCTTCTCGAAGTTTCCTCCTTTTTCTTTTTTCCAGCTCCCTTCTTGCCTTTCTTCTTCTTATATCATTCTTCAGCTGCTCCATTTTTTTCTTTTCAAGTACCCCCTCTTTTTGGATTGGAGTGGTATCTTTCAACACTTGCCCATTTCTCAAGATCACAACATTCACTGTTTCTTTGGGATTTCTCTCAATATCATTGGCAGAGTTCCTGGAATCCTCTCAGAAAAAAGTGTAGCTATCTGCCCAACCTGTCTTTCCAAGTTTTGAAAACCAGTACATATTTCTTTGATAGCTGCTCCATGTTCCTGTATAGCTGCGCTATGAGTTTCAGCCTCTCATGAGTTTTTAGAATGAAGGCCTTCATGAGATCTTCTATGCTCGGTTGACTGTTGAGGCTGAAACTGATGCCAGATGAACTCCATGAAAAATTAGGGTGCCTCTGACCCATTGCATTATAATTTCCCATNGTAAATCTAAGACTACCCGGACATTACATGGAATTTAGCTACGCATGGACTTTCGTCACCTAGCGAGTACGTAGCTCTCCACACAAGTAATTCACAATAACTACACCTCAGGGATGAGTTCCCCCTTACAAGGTTAGGCAAGAGACTTACCTCATTCTGAAGTTCACTTTCAATCCACAAATATGCTTTAAATCCTTAACTCGGTGCCAAACAACCCGAAACTAGTCAAATGTTATATAAATTAATCAATATGTGTTCAGAAGTTCATAGTTTAACTATTAGAGTAATTACCCAACCCAAATTGGAAGATTCCAAAAAGTTCACCCCCGGGCTCACATGCCCGGATTCTGAAAATTTTCGAAGATAAAATCTTACTCCTAACCTCACGAACTCAAATATATAATTTCCACTGAAACCCACAATCATTTTCATGGTTAAATCCCATTTTTATCAAAACCCATAATTTTCACAATTTTACATGTTAAAATCTACCCATAAACTTTGTATTTAACTTATATTGGATAGAAATTACTTACCTCCAATAGCTAGGTTAAAACCCCTCTCTATGAAGCTCCAAAATCGTCCAAGAAGTGAAATAAATGAGTCAAAAATAGCGTAAGTTCCGTATTAAATGACCTCACTACCTCCAGCATTTTCACATCTACAGACAATGGGCCGCTTCTGCGGACTAAGGTCCGCTTCTGTGGAATGCTCCAGGCCCAGCAC
Organism: Nicotiana obtusifolia; assembly: GCA_002018475.1. Taxonomy (NCBI): domain Eukaryota; kingdom Viridiplantae; phylum Streptophyta; class Magnoliopsida; order Solanales; family Solanaceae; genus Nicotiana; species Nicotiana obtusifolia. The sequence continues at coordinate 7,884 of MCJB01002806.1, read as the reverse complement.
AGGCCGCACCTACAGAAAAGAAACCACATCTTGATCTCGTCCAATTTCACTCCTCTATTCGAGGTTATGAAAACAATCTATGCAATAGTAATACCCAACAAGAGTCGGGGTCGAATTTCGCAGGGAGCTATATGTATGGGAGTTAGTAGTATATATCTTAGCATGTGAGTTTGTATATCTAAATTTGAACTTTTGCAAAAATTGGTTGTTTTAAAGTTTAATCTAAACTACAATTGCAATTTAAGAAATAAAATTAGAAGATTGTTTTTGTTATTTTTCAAATGTTGTAAAAGGCCTAGGGGTATGACCTTCCCCTAGGTGTTTGCCTAATAGTCTATCAAAACTCGATTACGCACTCAATACCTCTCGTTCAGAGAGTGATGCTTTCCAATTTGTCTTTCTCAAGACTAAATGGGTATTGAACAAAACGGTTGATAAAGAGCTCAAGCCGGGTTTTACTATCTCTAGGTTCAACCCTTTAATTGGGTTTATCAATCTCTCGATTGAACCAATTTCTTGCTAGCCAAGTTTTTCTAGATTAAGTCTCTCTTTCTCAAGTAGAGACCAAGTCAAATAGGCATGAACTAATGTTTGCAATCATTAATTCTTTAAATAAAAGCAAGAACAAGGCTAAATAATAAACACCTAACCATAAACAAGCAGTAAATCAAACACCCATTACGTTTATCACTAGGATTGGGTCACAACCCTAGTGAAAATCTTGCTACTCATACTTTAAATAGAAGAAATAGGAGAGGAAATAATAATTAAACCCATATTGCTAATTAAATTGATAAACTCTATGTTCAAAAAGCTCAAAATAGAAAAAATTACTAAAAAGGGTAAAAGGAACCTTCTATTGTAGCAGCTGATGTTAATAAATATCTCTAACAATGTGAAACTTGTCTATTTATACAGGGCTAGAAATTTTGGACAAAAATGTCCTTTCGGAGGTTCTGTGGCCGCACAATTCCATGTGCAGTCCGCACTTATCTTCAGCTTGACAGGATTGGAAAACTACGGCCCCATAATTCTTAACAGCGGCCGCAATGCATTCCTTCTGCGGTCCGCAGTATTGTAACTGCGGCCGCACCTTGCTCTTCTGCGGTCCGCACAGTTGTAACTGCGGCTGCACAAATCTTCTTCTATGGTCGCATAATAATTGTGCGGTCCGCACTTTTGGTAGACTTGAAATGCAGGTTCTCTGAACTTTGCTCTGACCCAACTTCTGCGGTCGCACAATTCATGTGCAACCGCACTTTGCAGCAATCTCTGATGGATTTTTCTTCACAACCTGCGGCCATAGATGATATTCTGCGGTCCGCACTTATGAGATTTTGTGCCTTTTTTTTGTCATTGAGTTCAGATTACACCTTCTTGAGTTGGAGTTCATCTCTGGGGCTCATCTTTCATATTCCTACAATGA
>MCJB01002805.1:0-11192 GCA_002018475.1 Nicotiana obtusifolia | reverse complement strand
CGGGCGAAACAATCCAACCGTCGGACGAGGATGCTGAGAGACTATGGATGCAAGCAGCTGGCGGTCCAAAAGGGGAGAGGGTATACGGGCTTCCCGCTAAGCAATTCTACCGTTATAGGTGTGGAATGCACGGGATAGGCACTTCCTCGGAAGGGGAGTCGCTTGATAGCAACTACCTCGCCTCTATGCGGGCCCGTGTAGAAACCCTCACAGCCGAGCTAGAAGCCGCCAAGCAAAGAGATAAGGAGAGAGAAGAAAGAGAGAAGAAGAAAGATAAACTTAGAGATGAACAGTATGCTGCTCTACAAGAGCAGATCAAATCTCTCATGGCTTCTGGCGCTTTTCCTATTCCCCGGTCACCGGAAGCATCGCCAGACCCTCAGTCTGATAATGACAATTCATCCGGCGATGAAGTAGATATGAGTTGACCTTGAATTGTAATAACAACTTATATAATGTATAAGTTCATTTGAACTTGAAACCTTATTGTTGTTTAATATTGTTGTTTAATGTGTTGTTTATTGTAGTTGTTAGTATCGTTGTTGTTTGATGTAGTAGTTCTTGTTGTTGTTAGTATCGTTGTTGTTTGATGTAGTAGTTCTTGTTGTTGTTGTTTGATGTAGTAGTTCTTGTTGTTGTTGTTGTTGTTGTTGTTGTTGTTGTTGTTGTTGTTGTTTGATGTAGTAGTTCTTCTTGTTGTTGTTGTTGTTGTTTGATGTAGTAGTTCTTGTTCTTGTTGTTGTTTTAATGGTTTCAATGCATATTTTAGGAATTTGGTAAAACTGACAGGGGGTGTGGCTGGCAAAACAGCCAGTTTCTTGAAAAAATATACCAGAAAAAGCGACCAACTTTGGTCGCCAGTTGGTCGCTATTTTGCTTTAAAAAAAAACTGATTCTGCAAATAGCGACCAAAGTTGGTCGCCAATTTCAAAAAAAAAAAATTTAAAATCTGCTAAAGCGACCAACTTTGGTCGCCCATTTAGTATTTTTAATTTTCTGCATTTCTAAATGGCGACCAAAGTTGGTCGCTATTTGAAAATACAGAAAATTAAAAATACTAAATAAGCGACCAAAGTTGGTCGCTTGTTTGGTATTTTTAATTTTCTGTATTTTTCAAATAGCGACCAACTTTGGTAGCTGTTTGAGAAATACAGAAAATTAAAAATACCAAACAAGCGACCAACTTTGGTCGCTATTTAGCAGATTTTAATTTTTTGTATTTTGTACTGGGCGACCAACTTTGGTCGCAATTTGGCGACCAAGATTGGTCGCTATTGGAAAGGGACCAACTAAATGGTGACCAGACCATGGTGGTCGCTTTTTGGTCGCTTTTAGGCATATAGGGACCAACTTTGGTCGCTTTTTCCGGTCGCTTTTTACCTGATTTTTAGTAGTGATATATTTTATCACTTGATCCTGGTTAAATGATATATGTATTCTTACTTTAAATGCTTAACAGCAAAAATTAAATTTCTTGATTGGTATAATATAAAATGCTGATAAGTTTTTACCCTTTTCTAAAAGCTCTTGCACAAGTTTGTTTTTAAGCTCATAAATATAGTGGAAAGTAGAGGGTCGAATCCAAATTTTAAACTTACTACAAATGTTATGAGTTCTTGGATATGTCCAAAGAATACATTTTGAAGTTTTCTTACATGAGTATGATATATAAGCCAAAAGTGGTTCAATTTAATTAATCTACAGCCAAATGAAGCAAATTAAATATAGTTGTACGGGTATTTATATCAAATCAAATAATTTAATATTAGCAGTTAAAAATTCGAGAAAAATGTATAGCCATCAGTTAGCTATAATTGAACAATAAATATGTGTATGAAAATAACTATCTTGAACTCATTAGATCAATGTAAACACCGATAAATTTTTGCCTTACTATAAGTTCCGTTCCCCAAGTAAAGAACCAAGAAAACATTGTACTGCAGTCATCCTTCTGTTTAGTTTTAATTGGTTCTTTATTTTTCACTTTTTTTTGGGTGTAGTTTAAGAAACACGGAATTCTTGATCATGCAACTGTTATCGTTACACCTCGTTAATATTTGCTACAGAAGTATCGCCGAGTCAGAATTTTGAAGAGAACAAATAGAGTTGCCCCAACAAGAATCAAAAGGTCTTATTTGAAGAAAAGTGACATAAAATCTGATTATCTTCTTTATCTCAAAGATGATTCAACTGAAATGTAGTGACATTTTGTTTTCAAGTTTTGTCATGACTTCAGTTTACTGATTTTTATATAATATCTTATCAAAGCTTTCAGCCATACTCCACTAAGTTAATGATACTTTTACCCATAAAAGTTCCACTAACCTGAAGTTGTTTTTGTTAAAGAGCGTTTTACCCTATAATATGAGATTTTTTTATGTGAATTCGTAATACTAATACAGGATACGAAATAAGAAATCAGGAAAAAGAGTTCCATCAACCGAAGACAATTATCCAAAAAAAAAGGAAAAAAAAATTATTACCTCAAGTATTTGACATTCTTCTAATCTTCTTCAACTTTACTAGCGGCCAGCTTGAATTAGGATTTTCCTTTTGGCACGCGGCAATGGCGTGGGCATTAGAATTCTACGCCTCAAATAAACTAAGTAAAAAGATATTTAAAAAAAAGTACTTTTACTTTGAAAGCATTATCCTTCATTCCTTTTGGATTTGGTAAAAAGATAATCTGATCTGTTAGGATTCAATCTTCAAGACTTATAAAATGGGTAAAAGAGAAAAAGGTACTATAAAGGAGAATAAAGATAAGCATTCTTTCCTAGAAGAGTTGATCTTTGATCACGATTCTTGATTCACTTGACTGTTCAATTTGCAATAAGCAAGAATTTAGTTTGAGTCAAATATCTTGGTTCTTCACTTAGAATTTTTGTGCGAAATTATTTAGTCAACTAACTAGAAGTATCAAATTGGCAAGTGACTTGGCGATGACTCGATAACAAATTTTTCTTTTTTTGTTTGCTAGTTTATTTTTTTAACTCCCTATAACTCTTTCATGTGTATCTTGTTCAAAAAAAAACTCCTTGCCTGTTAATTGAACTTTGACTAGTAAATTCAGAGTCTCTAAATTTAATTTTTTGTTCTAGAGTCTGAATACCTAAATTTAATTATACAAAAACAAATTAATTTAATTTCCATTAAAATTTTGAAATAGCCAAATTGACACTGGATAAACAAGAAGTGGTAACCAAATTAAAAATAAAAAAAATTACAGACAATATCACAAGCTGGTGTAGGACATAGACACATAGGGTGTGTTTGGTATGAATGAAAATGTTTTCCTAGAAAATGTTTTGATGGAAAATGAGTGGTTTAATCACTTATTTTTTCTTGTTTGGTTGGTGAGTGGAATTTTTTTTTCAGAAAATATTTTCCAGTGTTTGGTTAGAGAACAAAAAATATTTTTTTAAGAAAATATTTTTTTATGCTACTCTCCTCACCCCCTTTCCCCAAGTCCCCATGTTTCCTTGTCCTCACCCCCTTCCCCAACTACCCAATATTTTCAGGACTCTATTTTCTTCAACAATTTAATTATTCTTCTAAAAATCACATAAATACTCCATAACTATAAAGAAAATACTCTTTTTTTGTTGAAAAAGAAATTATTCTCTCTACAACATGAAAATAAAGTAATCATTTATTAAAATAAAAAAAAAATACTTTTTCTACATCATGAAAAGAAAATACTCATTTTGTTAAAATGAAAGAAAATACTTTTTCTACATCATGAAAAAAAATACTTTTTTTTGTTAAAATGAAAAAAATACTTTTTTATATCATGAAAAGAAAATACTCATTTGATGAAATGAAAAAAAAAAATCTATCTATAACATGAAAAGAAAGTACTATTAATAAGCAGAGAGCACGAGGAGGCGATTAGAGAGAGAAAATACAACTAGAGAGAGAAAGTTCTCACGAGCGGCGATGGCGACGCCGGCCAGTAATATGCCGGCTGGCGACCTCTCCCCCTCCACCTCCCAACCTCCCGCTGCATCTTCCACCTACCCAAAACCACTAGACTATAGCCAACTTCTCAAACCATCAACTCTGAACTCGAACTTGACAGCAAACCCTAGATCGACAGCGACGATCGAACCCATTTCGTTCAAGAAAGCTACATTCCTACAAGGACAACCTTTCGTCAAATTTACAGAAATAGAGGTTGAACGAATGAATCAAATTGAAGGCCTTCAATATGCAGTTATTGGTAAGTTTTCATATGGTTGGCCTGACATCCAAGAACTTCGTCAACTAATCCCTACGCAGTGTGGGATTAAGGGCGACTGCAACATTGGATTATTAAGAGATAGGCATGTGCTAATTCATCTGACATTGTGGCAAGATTTTCTCAATTTCACTTCTAAAGCAGTGTATTACCTGAAAGCAAGAGATGGATACGAATACCAGATGAGAACATTAATTTATGATTCTAAGTTCAAGGAAGGAGAAGAAACCCACAAAAGCGATGGCTTGGATTTTATTTCCCAGCTTGCTACCAACCTTTTTTGTGAAGGAATGTTTATTCTCACTTGCATCTGCTGTTGGAAAACCACTACATCTAGATATGGCAACTATAAACAAGACGAGACCTAGCTGTGCTAGAGTAAAAGTGTTGGTTGATCTTCTGGCGGAGCTACCAAAGAAAGTTAGAATGGACATCGAAAATGAGGCCACTGGTGCAGTGAGAACATAGTGGATTAAAATCCAATATGATTTTATTCCCAAATACTGTAAACAATGTAAGTTGCAGGGACACGACATGCTAGAATGCTAGAAATTTCACCCAGAATTGATAAAGGAAAATGCTATTGAGAAGCCAAGAAGAAAAGACAAAAGAAAAGAAGAAGCACCTCTATTGATCCTATCAAGTGGTAAAATAGTTGGCAACACTGAATTACAGTGGAAAGAGGTTAATCAAGCACAGAGCAAAAACAAATAGGTAGCAGATCAACTCAAAGAGAAACTGGAGATTATACCAGCTATATCAGAAACCTAGAAACTACAGACAAATAACAAGTTTGCTGTTCTGGAAATAGAACAAAGCAAAACCAATGAGCAAAACCAGGAGTTTGCAATTGAAAAAGCAGAAGAAGAGAAGAACGCACATGCCTCAATGGCAGCAAAGATAAGTTCATCACCAGGAAGCAACAATTGCCAACAGTCTACAATGAAACAAATGGAAAGGAGTGGAAGAAGAGACATAGTAGCAGCTGCAGCAGGCAATGAACCAATAGTCCAATGGGTGAACATACAATTTGGAAACAATGTCACAAATAAACAACCATGTCATGAAACCATTCCTCAATCAAGTAACTTTATGACAGCAGACAAAGATGTGGATGAGGCTCAAAGAATTCAACTTAGTGAAGGCAAACTATGGAGTGACCAAGCAGAGGAAGAGTCAGAGGAAGAACAAGTGCCAGCTGGTACAGGCAGTGATGAGGAGCCAACTGATGAAGAAGTGGAGCATGACCTAAAAAGTGCAAATGTTAAATCAAAACAGTAGGACACAATGGAAGACACTCACACAGTGGAAGCAATACTACCCAGCACACTGACACCTCCTAAGCCTATGACAATGGATATACAAAATACTGGAGAGTATGAAGACAGCAAGCAACCAGCAGATAGATTGATCAAGAGTATAAAGTTCACTGAGATACAGAACACCTCAACTGCTAAAGCAAAGCAACAGATCAAAATTGGAACAACTGACTGCTCTTATGAGTTTAACATCAACAAAGGCCAGCTGATCCACAGTACAATGAACACAGAACTGAATCAAGCAGGTCTCAAATTACAAGTGATAAGTTTCAGAAGTGAAACTAAAGAGGGGGAGCAAACTACTGAAATAGGAAATGATCTTGACGAGGAATCCACCACTCAAACCTAATAAATGCAGCAAGACAAGCAGATCTTTCACCAAAATTGTTGGATGCAGTGAAATCAACTAAAAAAGGCAGGAAGAAATAGGGCAAAGACACTCAAAGTGTAGGGGCAGGAGCCCAAACAAGAAGGATCTTATCCAAATCTCAATCCTAATCATGAATGGGATCATTTGGAATATAAGGTCAGTCAATACAATGAAAGCCTTTTAAAGGCTTATCAATATGCACAGACAATACGACTTTTAATTCATTGGAATCATGGAGCCTAAGCAAAAATCCAGGAAATTGGAAAGATACAGAATGAGGATTGGACTTCCACAATGTTTTGCCAATGTGTCAAACAAGATATGGGTTTTTGTGGATGTGGATCATAAAGTAGACATAATATGTGACCTGGAGCAGCAGTTAACTTTGAAACTAACAGAGGTGGATTCACAAACATCTTTCTTTGTCACCTTTGTATATGCAAAATGTAATGCCAATGAAAGAATTGAACTGTGGGATAGCTTATACAAGCTTTCCAGAAACATGACACTGCCTTGGCTGGTGGGAGGTGACATTAATGTCATATGGGATGAGGAAGAGAAATTTGGAGGACTTCCAGTAACACTGAAGGAGATTGAAGACTTCAGACACTGCATCAACACCTGCAACCTCTCTGAGCTAAGCTTTAAAGGAAGCATATATAACATGGTGGAATGGGAGAGCAGAAGAAGACTGCATATTCAAAAGACTGGACAGATGCTTAGCCAACTGTTCACTTCAACAATGGTTACCACAACTGGAAGTCATTCACTTGCCAAAAATAGGTTCAGATCATTGCCCACTGCTTCTGACTTGCAACACAAATGCTACATCAACAAAGAAAGCCTTCAGATTTCTAAATTTCTAGATAAAGCACCACAACTTCAAAGCAATGGTAAGAGAGCATTGGAAAGCAGACTTCACTGGGATCCTTTCATTATATTCAATCATAAGCTGAAGAAATTGAAAAAAGCATTATCAATATGGATCAGAACAACATATGGAGACATTTTCCAAAAGATAGCAAGTCTAGAGGAAGTCATCAAAGTACATGAAGCCCAATTTGAGCTCCATCCTACTGCTCAAAACAGAATAATACTACAATAGGTGCAGGCTGAACTTATCAAGTACTTAATTTTAGAAGAAGAATTCTGGAAGCAGAAATCAAGCATGACTTGGTTTAAATATGGAGATAGAAATACAAAATTCTTTCATACACAAGTGAATGGAAAAAGAAAGAGGCTACAACTTGGAAGAATTCAGAACAACATGGGCAAATGGCTAGAAGACAATGTTGAAATAGCAGATGAAGCAATCAATTTTTTCAAAGCATAGTTTCATGAAGACACCCCCCCTGCAACATTTGAAATACTGAACCACATTCCTACACTGGTAGAAAATGCAGACAACTGTCTACTAATGCATCAACCAACAAGGGAGGAAGTTAAAAATGCAGTTTTTGGATTGAATGCAGCAAGTGCAGGAGGACCAGATAGCTTCACTGGATGTTTCTGCCAGTCATGTTGGGATATAGTCGATAATGATACAGTTGATGTGGTAAAAGCAGTCTTTAATGGCCATACTCTTCCCAAGTGTGTCACACACACAAACCTAGTGTTGCTCCCCAAGAAAAGGAAGTACTTACCTTCTCAGATTTGAGACCAATCAGCCTTAACAACTTCATCAACAAGATATTCTCCAGAGTAGTTCATGACAGACTGGTGATCGTTCTACCAAAGCTAATTTTAGATGAACAGGCTGGTTTTGTTAAAGGCAGAAGCATAGTGGAAAATGTGCTCTTAACTCAAGAGATTATAACAGATATTCGACTCAAAACTAGAGCAGGCCAAAATGTTGTAATTAAACTGGACATGACAAAGGCATATGACAGACTGTCATGGATATTCCTGACCAAGGTACTAAGGAAGATGGGATTTGAAGAAAGATTCATTGGCTTGATACATGGGCTAGTGGCCAACAACTGGTACTCTGTCCTGATCAATGGAGAACTACATGGCTTCTTCAAATCCACAAGAGGAGTCAAACAAGGTGATCCTTTGTCACCTGCCCTGTTCATAGTAGCAGCAGAAGCCATGTTCAGAGCACTCAATGCTCTACACTCCAACTCTCATTTATGTGCATTTGGCTTACCTAAATGGAGTCCTAAGATTAACCACCTGGCATATGCAGATGATATCATCATCTTCTCCTCATCAGATGCCACATCACTTCAGTTGATAATGGAAGTACTGAGTGCATATGAAGATGCTTCTGGCCAGCTGATAAACAAGAGTAAATCTTCAGTGTACATGCATCACTCCACCTCAACACAGGTGATCAACAAGGTACAAAGGATCATAGGAATCCTACAGCAAGATTTCCCTTTCATATATCTTGGATGTCCAATTTTTTACATGAGAAGGAAGATAGATTACTACCAAGGTCTTATATAAAAAGTGATGAATAAGCTTCAAGACTGGAAAGGGAAACTATTATCCACAGGGGGCAGGGCAATACTTATCACTCATGTCCTACAGAGCATGCCAATTCATCTCCTCTCTGCAGTAAACCCTCCTACCAATGTGATCAACAAACTTCACAAATTAATTGCACAATGCTTCTGGTGCAATTCTGTTGGAAATCCAAGAAGGAACCGGGCATCATGGAATACTTTATGCTTGCCATGTGAGGAAGGGGTGCAGGTTTCAGATCCCTCATGACATGTCTACAGCTTTGTTCTGCAAACTATGGTGGAATTTCAGAACAAAACCAAGTTTATAGAGTGCATTCATGAGCCAAAAGTATTGTAAAAAACTTAATCCAATAATTGTTCCTTGGAGAGGTGGATCACACATCTGGAAGAAAATGATTGAATGCAGAAGCATTATGGAACACCAAATACTCTGGCAACCTAAAATGGGGTCTTCACTATTCTGGTTCGAAAATTGGACAAGATTGGGAGCCTTATATTTTGTTACCCCTCCTGACTTCATATGTGATGAGTCTGTACAGAACATACAGGATCTAATAGAAGATGATCATTGGAATGAAGAGAAGATCAAAGAGATTTTACCAAATGATCTTGCTGCACACATACTAAATAACATTAAACCACCAAATGTTGCAGGTGTGCTTGATGAACCAGTATGGATGCTTGAAACCATAAATGAATTCACTGTCAAGACAACTTGGGAATACCTAAGGAAGAGGCAGCATCCTGCTAATGCATATAGAAACATATGGGTGCAAGGATTACCATTCAAAATTTCCTTTTTCATGTGGAAAGTCTGGAGAAACAGACTACCACTGGATGACTATTTCAAAAAACTGGGATTTCACATGGCTTCTAAGTGCTGGTGTTGTACAGAACCACAGGAAAAGAAAAGACAACTCATTTTCTTCACAGCATATGCTGCAAGTAAATTGTGGAGATACTTTCTTGGCAACACAGGAGTTGATGTACAAGGCATTACTTTGCACCAAGCAGTGATCAAATGTTGGACTGCAGAGGTTGTCAATAGGCTGAAACAAATTATGCAAGCCCTACCTTCAGTGATCATATGGGAGCTGTGGAAAAGAAGAAATAGCTACAAATATGGGGACACAGTCACAATCAACATAGTCATCTATCAAATTACTTTTACTCTCCAATTGCTTATAAAGTCAGAAAGCCAGGAATTCAAAACATCCCCCAGAAATGGCCAGATATAATCTGTATGATGGAACAATAGAATCCCACCTTGAAGTACACTAAGGTGATCTGGGAATTCCCCAAACAAGGGAGGATCAAAGTCAACACAGATGGCACCTCCAGGGGCAACCCAGGTAAAAGATCCATTGGCTTTGTTCTAAGGAATGAGGAGGGAGATGTAATACATGCCTATATAAAGAGATCAAAGAAAGCACAAACACTGAAGCTGAGGCATAGGCAATGGTGGAAGCCTTGAGATTCTGTATCCATAATGAACACTTTCTAATTGACCTTCACACTAATTCTATGATGCTAATGAAGAGCATAAAGGGAGAACGGAGAGTACCTTGGTCCATCAAGAAAACTATTGCAGAAATCAAGGAATAGATGACAAGATGCAATGCAAAAATTGAACACACATTCAAGGAAGGCAACAAATTGGCAGACCATATTGCAAACTATGCCCTGGATTTTGGTCCTATTGATTGCCAGTGCTTTGGTGAACTAGACACACAAAGTAGAAGGTTGGTTAATAGTGATAAAAGTCAATGCCCTTATTTGAGAGTAAAGGTGGTCGGAAACAGAGGGAATTAAACCAACCAAGAAGAAAGGAGATGAGTGGAAAAATGAAATACTCTACAGAGAAGGCTGCAGGATCTCAACTACATACCTCAAGAAGTCCACAATGGATCTTTACTGTAAACTTGAGATCAAACAATGACCTCAACAATCTCCTAATTTTTTTGTTAATGTTACAGGTACAATGGAGGGCAAAGCAAAAAGTCAACAAGAAGCCTAGAAAAGATCATGAGGATGCAGGAACTCATTTTCTGCTGTTTGAAGGCACATTGGGATTCCATTGTACTGAGGAGGAAGTGGAACACTGGATTCATGCTAACAAGATATCTTGTTTTGCAGGAAACTTTGAAGATCTGAGCTTTCATCAACAAGAAATCAACATCAGCATATTGAGTTCAACCAACAGCCATCCACATGAAATACAAATCATTGAATGGATCCAATCTACTGTTGAAAAAGCAATGGGGAGAAACACTCTTTCCATCCCCCCCCTTTTTTTTTTTTTTTAACAAATTACCTCACTGCATTATACCACCGTACACTATTATCCCACCTCCAGAATGAGCATGATAACACGCTAATACCACTGGATAGTGTTCTAACAGTGTATAGATTCTAATGCAGTTTGGCTGATTTTCATAAATATAATAATAGAAAGTACAATGATGGAGGGGGGCATCAACCTGACCTCTATATAGGGAAGGTGTACATCCTTGATCACCCATATTTGGTGACCAACTGTACCTAGATAGCTAAGGTGAGTTAGACCTATAATGATGTAGTGGCTGTCGATCTTATAAGATGGATTGACAGTCATATTTACAAAAACAGTGAGTATTGAATCTAGATCAACTGTACAAAATTTAGATGTTCCTAATTCTATTAAAGGAGTGATTTGAAGTAGAGTCCATCTTATACAATTGATTCTACTTCTAACAAAATGCAAAATTCTTCCAAAAAGTGTGCTATATGACAAAGGATAGTGTTCTTCAATT
>MCJB01002804.1:0-12958 GCA_002018475.1 Nicotiana obtusifolia | reverse complement strand
ATATATATATATATATTCCGACTGATTGTATTGTTAACCTGTTCTTGTTTTCAAATGCGTGATTTAACTGTTTGAGCGCAGTTGGATTGGCTTGGCTTGCCTTGTCCCCACGAGAGGCGCCATCACGACCGGGTTGGGATTTTGGGTCGTGACACTCGGCAACACGTTTCCATTTATCCAATGCATTACCTGTTAGGATCGATTTGCACAACACTCTGATTTTACAAAGAAGAAGAAAATTCTGCAGAAAGAAAGAGAAAGAAGAGAGAAGAAAGTAGAGAGAAGGGAGAGCAATTTTGTGTGGAGAGAGAGAGAAATATCGTGGTAACCCCCGTGGTCAACTTCCACGGCGGTGGGGTGTATTTATTAATAATATTGGGTAATTACAATTACAGAGTATGAATGGAGAATAAGTAGTACAACCGCGTAAGCAGTTTACGTATCAATCAGGCTCCATACCTAACATTACCAATTTTGGAAAGCAGTCCAGCAACAACAACCACCGCTAGAGGTAATGCTCTGCAATTCAGTGCAATTTGTTTCCCAAGTTGTTCAAATTCAGGGCGAAAATAGTGTTTTACAAAGACCTTTTCGCATAATAAACTCCAACTTTCATCAAAATTCATGAGGCGCATTTTATAAGGAGGCGTACCTGAGCTAGCATATTCAGGGTAGTCAGGAGTATTCGGCTTCCACAGTCACAGTCTGGGAAGTTCCCAAGCTCCTTTAGTCATGTTAATTTGAAAGAGCTAGCTTCTAAAAGGGTCATGTTAATTTGGGATGGGTTTCTTTAATTCTCAGGTGTGACGTAGCAGTTCGTCCAATTATGGGGTATATTGAATGATAGTATAACAGTAAGGGCTAAGATGACTAGATAGTATAACGGAGGATACTTTTAAATTTTTTTGATAGCACAGGGATATATTTGACCATTCTCCGTATAATTGTTGACAAGGGAGTATTTTTATTGGAGTTGGGCGATGGTGTTGCGAGTTTTCTAGGTAGTAGGTAGTAGTGAATTAGAAATTCGAACAAGGGGATTAGAGAAACATTACACTAAAAGTTTTCTTAACATAAAGGGAAGTTCCTAAGTTTTATGTATATTTAAAATATTTTTCTCTCTAAAGATGCAACATAATTTTCCAACTCAATTGAACCGATTCACCGAACATAGTTCTGCCACTGGATGTAGTTGTCTGGGGAATATTTGATGAAGCTTAGAGAACAAATGGGTATTCCTGTTTCAATGGCGTGAGTCAATTGATTTGAAGTCTATTACATTTTTTTTAGCTTTATGACAAATCTATCAAAAGATTTTTATTTTTTATATATAAGAGATCAAAGAATGAAATACAAGAGTGTTTGCCGGATCTTTTTTTTTTCTTCTGTTCAAATTGTAAAAGACGAAAGTTCAATAGAAATGAGAGGTGAGCTGTGGTCTTAACTTGTGAGGTACCTATGCTAGTGGAAAATTATCGGTACTCGATAAAATATTCAAGGGGGATACTAGTCGATCCAGACACCACCGTCATAACAAAAAGGCTTGAATTTGGTGGATTGAGGTGGTGTTTGAGTAAATGAAAGAGTCAAAGAGATAGGATAATATTGCTTTCTCCTAACCATGTCTATTTACTATTGTTAAATGATTAAATGTGGTAGAATGTGCATAAATTAACCATGGTCATGTGAAAGAAGCCTATACTTAAACCACACTAAATTTTGGTGTATACGTATATTAAATTAACCATGGTCATGTGACTATATGGTGAGTTAATAAGTGGATCCCATGATTTTCGACTAATAAAAATGTCACCTGACAATGATTTTGGTTCTCTTGTTCATTCTTGGCTTGCAATAACTTCCTAATACTAATTAAATCTTTTTACTCTGTTTGTATTAAGTATTGAAAGAGCAGGGAAAACACACCCAAAGGTGTCGAGTGGTCAATAAAGTGAGAGTAGAATCATGAGGTCTCAAGTTCAAATTTCAGTTAAAAAAACAATAATTTACATGCACCCTGCCTCCCCGGTGCACCGCTCTTGAATTTAACATTATCAAGAACCCCATAAGAATTTACCAAAATTACTATGTTGTTTGAGGGGGTTGCAAGGAAACGGTAATAGAAGTTTACGTGTTTAAATACATATTCAACATATTGAAATAATACAGAGATGAATGAACTATGTCATTTCTCTTTTTGTGATACATTTACCAGAACATATTTGGAACATTAAGCTCAGATATTTGTCAATGTTCTAGCACAATAGATGTTCTTTGTCTTTCCATTAGAATACAGTGGAGCAGCAAAGTAAGGTCAGTGTATACTGGAGCATTGTTACCATTAGAATACAGTGGAGCAGCAAACAACAAACAATTCAAGTTACTGAACAAACGATAGAATGCATTGATCTTGGACAACTTCAAAAACTAAATCGTGAAGCGAGGATTGTCCAAGAGCTTATAGATAAAAACAAATGGGTACTCCTGTTTTAATATATATATATATATATATATATATATATATATATTTAGTTTTATGACAAATCTAACATAAATCTATCGCCGGATCTTTTATTTTTTCCTTCCGTTCAAATTGTAAAAGACGAAAGTTCAATAGAAATGAGAGGTGAGTTGTGGTCTTCACTTGTGAGGTACCGATGCTAGTGAAAAATATTCAAGGTGGATACTAGTCGGTCCAGACACCACCGTCGTAACAAAAAGGCTTGAATTTGGTGGATTGAGGTGGTGTTTGTTGGGGAGAAAATAGTTGAGAAAATGTTTGAGTAAATGAAAGAGTCAAAGAGATAGGATAATATTGCTTTCTCCGAACCATGTCTATTTACTATTGTTAAATGATTAAATGTGGTAGAATATGCATAAATTAACCATGGTCATGTGAAAGAATCGTATATTTAAACCACATTAAATTTTGGTGTATACGTATATTAAATTAA
Organism: Nicotiana obtusifolia; assembly: GCA_002018475.1. Classification (NCBI taxonomy): domain Eukaryota; kingdom Viridiplantae; phylum Streptophyta; class Magnoliopsida; order Solanales; family Solanaceae; genus Nicotiana; species Nicotiana obtusifolia. The sequence goes on along the minus strand of MCJB01002804.1, from coordinate 10,004 downwards.
CCATGGTCATGAGACTATATGGTGAGTTAATAAGTGGATCCCATGATTTTCGACTAATAAAAATGTCACCTGACAACGATTTTGGTTCTCTTGTTCATTCTTGGCTTGCAATAACTTCCTAATACTAATTAAATCTTTTTACTCTGTTTGTATTAAGTATTGGAAGCTCAGGAAAAACACACCCAAATGGGTCGAGTGGTCAATGAAGTGAGAGTAGAATTATGAGGTCTCAGGTTCAAATTTCAGTTAAAAAATAATAATTTACATGCACCACTGCCTTCCCGGTGCCCCCTCTTGAATTTAACATTGTCAAGAACCCCATCAGAATTTACCAAAATTACTATGTTGTTTGAGGGGGTTGCAAGAAAACAGTAATAGAAGTTAACATTGCTTTAAATACATATTAAACTGATTGAAATAATACAGAGATGAATGAACTATGTCATTACTCTTTTTATGATACATTTACCAGAACATATTTGGAACATTAAGCTCAGATAATTGTCAATATTGTAGCACAATAGATGTATTTTTTTCTATATTAAGAATTATTTTATTAGGAGTTTGATTAGTGGGCATCTTAGGTTCAGATGCTGATAACAAATCTTTCCATTTGTTTATTTGAGAGTATAGCAAAGTAAGGTCAATGTATACTTTTAGGATGTGACAATTATCACTAATCTTCTCATTTTTCTTTTTTAATATGATGATATTTTTCTCTTTGCTAAAATCTAATGTTATTAACTTAACTATACAAAAAACTAAATATATAAAATTGCCCGGTACACAAGACATCACGTGTTGAACGCATTGATTCCATTAGAATACAGTGGATGGAAATATGGGACAGGTTCAACTGTAAGGAAGATTTGAAAGCACAAACTTCCTCTCTTGTCCGTATAAGTGATGCTAATTTTCTTAATGAAGTTAGGAAAAAATGGAAAAGAGAATTTTATTCGTCTAGAAATTACAAAAGGAATACTGAAAAAGAGAATTTTATTTACGCCAAAACGGTGATGTGATTTAAAATAATAATTGAAGTTTACACTCTTGAGAAGCGAAAAGTGACAAACATTTTGGAACAAAAAAGACTACTAACAGTTTAAATATTATGTTGGGACTATTCAGATTAGTAAGTAGTAAAACTAAAACTACTCCCAGCTGGTAAATATTATGGTCGCATACTCCCTTTAAGAATAACAGTAACAAAGATAATTAACGATCGCATTATTTTCTACTTTTTCTTGTTAAAATCTATCTTTAGACAAAGTTGGAAAAAAGAAGAGAGATGATAGGTTAGTGGACACTTTTATGATGTGATAGTGACCTGGAATTTTTCTGCTTTCACTACTGAATATGTTTAATTTCATAAGCTAATAACCAGTAAAACTTATGCTGAATGCATAAACTATATAATATTCTTTAAAGGTATTTGGCATATAGTAGGAGGGAAAGAGAGAAACTAAGAAAGGCCTTTCCACTTTCTGTTTTAGGCACAAACTCTCCCTATTGTTATCACATACATAGAGTAGGAGGGAAAGAGAGAAACTGAGAAATGGCTTATGCTGCTATTACTTCCCTTATGAGCACCATACGACAATCAATGCAACTTACTGGACTTAACCTGCAATCCTTCTATGAAAAGCTTGAATCCTTGAGATCTATTATGGAGAAACCCTGTAATATAACAGAGGATGTTGAAGCACTGACAAGCTTGGAAGCTGAAATCGTAGAGGTAGTATTCCGCACAGAAGATAAGGTTGATTCGAGATCAATAAAAGTTCTTTGTTTCAAAACACCAACTTTACGGAGCAACGCTTTCTGGAAACTCTGTTGTTGCTTGGAACAAGCGGTGGAACGCATTGATTCCATCATGAAGCAGTGGATGGCAATACGGGATTGGTACACTAACATCAATGGTTTGAAGGCACAAAAGTTTTCTCTAGCCAGTATACCCGAGCGTGCTGTAGAGCCCGAGAATGTAATGGTTGGCCATGAAAGTGAGTTTGAGATAATGCAGGATCAACTTGCCAGAGGATCAAGTGAACTAGAAACTGTCTCCATTACAGGGATGGGTGGCATCGGCAAAACAACTTTAGCTAACAAGCTTTACACTGATCCATTTATTATGTTTCACTTTGACATTCGCGCAAAAGTTACTGTTTCACAAGAGTATTATGTGAGAAATGTACTACTAGGCCTTCTTTCTTCTATAAGTGGAAGGACTAATTTTGAGCAAGATGATGGCCAACTAGCAGACCAACTGCAAAAGCTTCTAAAAGGCAGGAGATACTTGATTGTCATTGATGACATATGGACTACAGAAGCTTGGGATGATATAAAATTATGTTTCCCGGACTACACCAATGGAAGCAGAATACTCTTGACCACTCGGAATGTGGAAGTAGCTAAATATGCTAGCTCAGGTAACCCTCCTCGTCAAATGCGCCTTTTAGATTTTAATGAAAGCTGGGATTTACTGCACAGAAAGGTGTTTGAGAAAGATTGTTTCTCTCATGAATTTGAAAAAATTGGAAAAGAAATTGCATTAAAATGCGGAGGATTACCTCTAGCAATTACTGTGATTGCTGGACTTCTCTCCAAAATTGGTAAAGCATTGGATGAGTGGCAAAGTGTTGCCGAGAAAGTAAGTTCAATGGTAAGCACTGATGTTGACGTCCAATGCATGAGAGTGCTTGCTTTGAGTTACCATCACTTGCCACATCACCTAAAAACATGTTTTCTGTATTTTGCAATCTTCCCGGAGGATGCTGAGATTTATGTCGATAAGCTCTTGAAATTATGGGAAGCAGAGGGATTTTTGAAGGTAGAAGAGATGGAAAGCATAGAAGAAGTGGCAGAAAAATGTCTAAAAGATCTAATAGATAGAAGTTTAATTTCCATCTACCATTTGATAAGTGATGGACATATCAAGTGTTGTAGAATACATGATGTGATCCGTGAACTCTGCTTGAAGGAAGCTCGAAACATGACTATTGTGAATTTTATCGGAGAAAAGAAAAATCAAAATCCATGTGCACAATCCACGCATTTTTCCTCAAATAGTCGAGGTCAGACCAGTACCCAATTGAACTACTGTATTATTACCAAACAATTGGCTAGATCATGTCCTAATAATGAGGCTCGTTCTATTTTCCTTTTAAATATGAACTCAGGGTTCATGTCAGAGTTGTTGCCTTTCAAGCTAGTAAGAGTACTAGATCTTGAGTTAATGAACTTTATTGTTTTTCCCAGGGGATACTTGATCTAATTCACTTGAGATACCTAGCTTTGCGTCTTTCTCCTTCTTCATCAATAGACATTCCTCCTTCCATATCTAGACTATGTTATTTGGAAACTTTTATTCTTTGTCAGCCATTTTTCGAGAACCCACGACATCCTCTGATATTACCATCGGAAATTTTGACTATGCCACAACTGAGGCACCTCCGTTTGGACTGGAATTACTTGCATTATCATGAGCATACAGAGAACAGTTTGGTTCTTAAACATTTGAAGTGTCTCTCATGTTGGAATCCTTGGTATTGTAGTGGATCTTTCTTCAGGCTATTTCCCAATTTAAAGAAGTTGGAAATATGGGGTGTTGAAGAAGACTTCCGTAGTCGCAAGGACCTCTATGATTTTCGCTGCTTAGATCAACTCGAGGAATTGGAATTTTATATGTCTTATGTAAATAATCATGCTTGCTTTCAAGAAAGCATTACACCTTCATGTGCTACATATGCTCCTACTCCTACATATGATCGTACTCGTACACATACTGTTCCACCTTTGGTCCTACCTCCTCCGGATGCTTTTCCACAAAATCTGAATACATTAACTCTTATTAGGACTTATTTGTGGTGGAAGGATTTGAGCATTGTTGGTAAATTGCCCAAACTCGAGGTTCTTAAACTAATAGGTTATGCCTGTATAGGCGAAGAGTGGGAAGTAGCGGACCACGGTTTTCCTCGCTTGAAGTTCTTGTGCCTGAGAGACGTGGATTTTCAGTACTGGAGAGCTAGTTGTCATCACTTTCCCTGCCTCGAAGCACTAGTTATTCAATGTTGTTTGTGTTTGGATTCAATCCCTCAAGATTTTGCAGATATAACCACACTTGCTCTGATTGATATAAGGAGCTGCAAAGAATCTGTTGGGAATTCTGCCAAGCAAATTCAACAGGACATGCAAGACAACTATGGTAGTTCCTCCCTTGTGGTCCATTTAAATTACGATGATGAAGAAGAAACATATTGATCAGCTTGAGGAATTGAAATATCAAATGAAAATGTCATTGGTACAATTGCTTTGATCTTTCTCAATATTAATAAAATTAAAATTAATCACGATTAAACTTCCTAAATTTGGCCATCAACAATATCTGTTTTATAAAAAAATTTTACGCTGTCATTGTATATATTCAAATCCGTCCAATAATGTGGAAGTTCTTATACACATGCTCTAATTCAGAGATACGTAAACTTTTTATACACGTACGGCAATGCTTGTATATACAATATTTTGTGCATGAACGTGAAATACTTTGTGCGCCGAGTATCTAAATATTTTTTACAATGTCGATGCATATAACTTAAACTTTCAAAAGTATATCTATCAAATAAACAACGAAAAGATAAAAAAGATTTCTCTTTCTCTTTTCTAATAACTTGTCAAAAGACGAGTTGCTGTCCATAAAAGTTCCCACTAACCTAACTTTCTTAATTAATGATGCCTAATTTATTAATAAAATGAATTAAGTACACAATTAAGCGCGAGAAACTTTACTGGAAATTTAGGAGAGAGAAGCCAACATGGTAAATGAGAAGTAGTAAAAGAAGATGGCCTTGTTTAGGATTAGTTCCACTTGATCTTTTGTGTATATCTTGGTTTTATGGCTAGCATCACTTATTATACGGTGCCCTTTTAAAATTACACCTACCAAAATTTTATACAGAAAAGACTAAACATAATTCCAATTCTAACCAACCAAAATTTTATAACAAACAAGGCAAAAATTCATGGATATTGGAACCTTACCCCTACCTTATGCAGGTAGAGAGGCTGTTTTCGATAGAACCTCGGCTCAAGACAAACATGCATAATCACAACAATTTATAGAAAGAAAATGCAGTATTGTGAAAGTCGGGGAAGTAGTAATAACAACAAGATAGTAAAAACATCAATACACTAAGCAACTTTGGATATTAATAGCTCTAATTCAGAGATATGTATACTCTTTATACCTCTATGGCAATACTTGTTATAATTTTCTATCGTTCCTTAATTTTGGGGATATGATTTCATTATTATTCTTTATTTGTCTGCAGGATAAAGCAGGTTATGACCTTATGGTGTTTCGAAGATTAACTAGTTCTCTGAAAGAAATGTCGATTCAAAAGTCACATGTTTGAGTGGCCAGATCCTTCCTTTCTAAATTTTTAGCATAAGGGTGTTGCGGAAGCCAAATGTATATAGTGTGAATGAATCACAACTACTATAACAAAAATTATGACAGCCACTAAATAATAAATAAGACAATAAAGCAACAACAAAAGGAGCATCAGAATTTACGAGGTTTGGCCAATTTTGCGTACTTCCTCGGACACAACCAATATTTTATTCCACTCCAAAAATACAAGTGAAATAAAACAAAAGAGAGAAGATACAAATGCCTTAAGAAGATATGAAGGCAAATGAGAGGTGTGTTTTAATCCTAAACATTATGCCTCCTTTTATAGGGAAACAATCCCAACCAAATATGTCACCCACCGATGTGGGACTTTTGACATTTTCAACAAATCTCCACCTTGGCAAAATTTCTAATCTTCAATTTTCTTTCAATAACAAATATTGATTGTGTCTTCATCTTTAATCTTCAGTATTCAACAATGTTGATCAAATCCAAACAATGTTGAAACTTGATCGATGTCACCACTTTTGTCAGCATATCAGCAAGATTCTCTGTAGTATGAATTTTATTCACCGTGACTCCACCTTCTTCTATGATTTCTCGTACGAAATGATACCGAATATCAATGTGCTTCGTCCTTGCATGATAAACGTGGTTCTTCGCTAATTGAATAGCACTTTGACTATCACCAAAAATTGTGATACTTTTTTGTCCAATACCAAGCTCCTTTAGCAACCCCTGAAGCCAAATTGCCTCCTTCATAGCCTCTGTAATAGCCATGTACTCTGCCTCTATTGTAGACAAAGCAACTGTTGACTGTAAAGTATACTTCCAACTAACTGGTGCCTTTGCAAAAGTAAACACATAACCAATAGTTGATCTTCGTTTGTCCAGATCACCCGCAAAATCTGAGTCACAATATCCAACTACAGACTGATTGCTTTCCTGCTCAAAAACTAACCCAACGTCTACAGTATTATGAATATACCGTAGAATCCACTTCACAGCTTGACAATGCTCCTTTCCTAGATTATGCATATATCTGCTCATAACTCCAACAGCTTGTGAAATGTCAGGTCTCGTACAGACCATTGCATACATCAAGCTACCAACAACATTTGCGTATAGTACACTTGACATATACTCCTGCTCATCTTCATGTTTTGGTGACATAGTAGTACTTAGCTTAATATGGGGAGCAAGTGGAGTACTAACTGGATTAGTCTTCTCATCTATGCCAAAACGTTGTAGTACTCTTTTCAAATATTCTTTCTGAGATAAACATAGTTTATTTGAACGTCTATCTCTTATTATCTCCATGCCAAGAATTTTCTTTGCCTCACCCAGATCCTTCATCTCGGACTCCTTCTTCAGTTGAATCTTCAACTTATCAATTTCTTCTGAATCGTTGGAAGCTATCAACATATAATCAACATATAGGAGAAGATATATAAAGGAACCATCTTTAAGCTTGCACAAATACACACAATGATCGTACTTGCTTCTCTTGTACCCTTGCCGCAACATAAACTTGTCAAATCATTTGTACCATTGTCTAGAAGATTGTTTCAATCTGTACAATGATTTTTCAAGTTTGCATACCATATTTTCCTTTCCAACGACTTTGAATCCTTCTGGCTGAGTCATGTAGATTTCCTCCTCCAAGTTTCCATGTAAAAACGCAGTTTTTACATCCATCTGAACTAGTTCCAAATCCAACTGTGCTACCAAAGACAACATAATTCTACTGGAGGAATCACTACTAAAAATCAGGTAAAAAGCGACCGAAAAAAGCTACCAAAAAGCGACCACAATTGTCTGGTCAGTATTCAGGTGGTCACTAATGGATAGCGACCAAAGTTGGTCGCCAATTTAGCGACCAACTTTGGTCGCCAACTGAAAAATTCAGAAAATTAAAATCAGCAAAATAGCGACCAACTTTGGTCGCTTATGGAAAAATACAGAAAATTAAAATACTACATAAGCGACCAAAGTTATTTAGTATTTTAATTTTCTATATTTTTCCATAAGTGACCAAAGTTTGGTCGCTTATTTAGTATTTTAATTTTCTGTATTTTTCTAGAAGCGACCAACTTTGGTCGCTTATGGAAAAATATAGAAAATTAAAATACAACTTTGGTCGCTTATTTAGTATTTTAATTTTCTGTATTTTTCTAGAAGCGACCAACTTTGGTTGCTATTTTGCTGAATCAATTTTTTTTCCAGCAAAATAGCGACCAATTGGCGACCAAAGTTGGTCGCTATTTTTGATATATTTTTTCCAGAAACTGCCTGTTTTGGCAGCTACACCACCTGCCAGTTTTACCAAATTCCTAAAAGAAGCATTTTATGCCATTAAAACAACAACAACGACAAGAAAAACTATAACAAACAACAACGAGAATAACAACTACAATAAACAACACATTAAACAACAACATTAAACAACAATAAGGTTTGAAGTTCAAATGAACTTATACATTATATAAGTTGTTATTACAATTTAACGATTACTAATGTCTACATCGTCATCACCGGATGAAGTGTCATCATCAAGCTGACCATCCGGCGATGATTCACGTGACCGGGGAATTGGAAAAGAGCCAGATGCCAAGAGAGATTTGATCTGGTTTCGTAGAGCAGCATACTGAGCATCTCTACGTTTATCTTTCTTCTTCTCTCTTTCTTCTTTCTTCTTCTCTCTTTCTTCTCTCTCCTTCTCTCTTTGCTTTGCAGCTTCTAGCTCGGATGTGAGATTTTCTACATGGGCCCGCATAGAGGCGAGGGTATCCCCATCAAGCGACTCCCCTCCGGATGAAGTGCCTATTTCGTGCATTCCACACCTATAGTGGTAGAATTGCTTAGCGGGAAGCCCGTATACCCTCCCCCCTTTTGGACCGCCAGCCGCCTGCGTCCATATTCTCTCAGCATCCTCGTCCGACGGTTGGATTGTTTCGCCTGACGAAGATGCTTGCTGGCTGCGTGCAAACTCTTCCAACTCAGCTGTGAAGCGACTCTATAAGAAAAATTAAATTAGTATTCAAAACATATATAAAACTAAATCAAAGTACTTAATAAAATTGAAAACTTACATGTACAGCCGAGGCTCGGTCCTCGACCCACCTTTCTTCGTCCGAATCTTTCTTCTTCTTGACAGTATGAGTTTCCTTGGATAACTCATCTTGCCTGACCGGACGGCCTAACTTCTTCTCCTGAAAAGTCATAAATATTAGTTAATAAATAGAGTAGACGTTGAAAATTAAAATTAAGTTAAGCAATTACGTACCATTTTTCTCTTTATTGAACAGAGGCTGACCGAACCTCCAGTGTGCAGAGAGCCTCCCGCCTCCGAAGCACGAGCTTTCTTTCCTTGCTCGCACTTATTTATGAAATCTGTGGTTGCCCATCGCCTTTGCAGATCAGTCCAAAAACCATCTTGCAACCATTTGGGCTTCTTATTCATCCTTCTAGCTTTGGAAAAGCAATGGGACAACCGCTTGCGTGCCTTGAGATTGAAATTGGCAGCAACCTCCGCATTATAGCGATGTTCCCACACACACTTGCTCTGTATTTGTGAAGTTAAGTATTTAGATGGAAATATCATAGTACTTAATGGAAATATCATAAATATAAATAATTGTACTGCTTGAAAGAACATTTATACCTTAAATTCATTGAATATTGCCTCCTTAAGTGTGGATGGAAATTCACTCCAACACAAATAAGAGCTATCATATAGCTTTCGTGTTGCTTGGGTGATTATCCTCGTTGTAACATTACAAGGGTCAAACCTTTAATGTAATTAAAAAAACACACACATTAATATGTTATTAAAACCATAGAAAACAATAAACATTAAAAATAACTAATAACTCTTACCCGTCACCCTCAGGGACTATAATGATCCTGCCATACTCATCCCGACGCACCTCCTCGTCATCATCAGCAGGGGCATGTGTGGATGGTGTGGGGGGGGTCAGAGGTAGGATACCGCAGGGGAATGCCTGTAACAGATGGATTCCCCGACGAAGATGGCTGCGAGCCCTGCGACGCAGCTGTATGTACCGCAATGGGACATGTCACTGATTGCTGTGACCCGAGTGGCAGCAACGCCAGTAGCTGTGACCCTAGTGGCTGCGGCGATGATGAATGTGCTCCATGTGGATGTGACATGGACCGATGCGGTCCATGCGATGAAGATGGCTGAGATCCACGTGGATGTGCAGTAGGTGGACTGTACGTCGGACGTACAATCCCAGGTCCCTGTGGCGGAAGACCCGGTGTTTGCACGAATGTGTAGGGCTGGTGATACTGGGGATGATCAGAATAGACCCAGAGTGGAGGAAGATACGTAGGCATCTGCAACTCTGGAACGGAAGGACTAATTGGAGTGTAATCTTCTACCCTCCTCCTTTGTTTCTTACCCTTTTCTCGACCCGAGAAGTACTAGAATCAGCGTTACCTCGACCTTTGCCTGTCATCTGCATAATATAATACATATTTAGATTGAAATATATAAAGAAAATATATAGCTATAAACGAGAGTTGTTAAAGAAACCAACTGTTTAAAGCTCATCATCGTATAGTTCCTCGT
>MCJB01002803.1:36600-113865 GCA_002018475.1 Nicotiana obtusifolia | reverse complement strand
CCTTATCCTCCCAATGGCACTCAGCTCTCACCCTATCGAGATGACTAGGGGTGATTGAGCTAACGTATTCCGATACAGGTTCGCCGCGGCCGGGAACCGAAGATACCTTCTCGACTTTAAAATAAGACTGGTGGGGCATCCGGTGGGGACGAAGGCTTTCAATGGCGGTTCTGATGAGGGCTCGTCAGTACGAACCGTACCAGTAGAAGGGCTTGGTTTAGAAGGAATAGTTTTGGAGGTTTTCGCCATTGAAAAACTAAAGATAGGTATCAAAGAGGAACGCAAGATCTGAAAATGGAGTTTGAAGAAGAAGGAACGCAGTAAAAATGAAAGTGGAAAAGGTTAGCGGAATAGGGAAAGGTTAATTAGATGGTGAAAAGGGGTATTTATACTCCCTTAAAGACGGCGGCACAAAGCACGAAACGGGCGGGCATTAAATGCGCGCAATGAACATCTGCAGCATGCATGGTTATCAAAGATGGGATTTGTGATGATTGCTTAATTTGGCGTTATTCGGACGTCATAAAGATGTCATCATAAATACAAATTCATATCGTTTATTATCCTTACTCTCTAATAAACGAGGGGACTATCTGTATTGGGTAAAGTATTTCTACATGGATTCAGGTCGGGGCCGACCCAGTTAAAAGAAAGTACTACTCGGACATCCGGTTCACAGACAAAGAAGATATGAGACCGGACTAAGACCTGACCGGACCAAGCCCTGACCGGACTGGGACCTGATCGGAGTGGGATTCGACCGGAAGGGGAAGCGTCATGGAATCGGAGACCGGGCTCAAGACGCACAATTAGCTCACCGCCGGATATATCGCCAAGAGTAATTGTTTCAACCGTTTCAACCATCACAAACGCGATTTGGGGAGATTCTGTTACGGATTTTATGGGATTCATCTCATAATATGCCATTTACCTTATTTGAAATAGTGATTGTAACCTATAAAAGGGGATTTTGACTCACAACTGCAGGCATCTGAGAATCATCAAGAATATTACTCTCTCTTTAATTCTAAAACAACTGCTACTATCATTGTGACAGCTCTTTGTTATCTCCTTCAGAATCAACGGTTAAATCTTTCTTTTCCAGTATTTAAATTGTTTGTTTCAAAGTATCAATCAGTTTTACGGATCCTTAACGTCACGAACAAATTCAATTGTTATCCGATTTTCAGGGTAAACAAGATTGTTTATTAGTGAATTGTTATGTTTCAATCCTTTTGTAGCAGGAATATAGTGTCAGATATTAGACAACCTTTTGCCTTTTGAAAACTTCTTTAACGTAATATTTACTTAGTTTTTCTCAACCTCTCTAACTTTTAGCGAGTTTAGTATGCATTGGCTTAGCTTTAGAAAGTCTTTACTGTGACTTGCTATTGTATTTAGCTTCTGGAGTATTTGTGGCTCATTTGTAACTCAACAAAATGAGAACTAACAACTCTATTTTCAATCAGCCCCGTTTTAGTTCTATCGTTGTAGTCGAAAGTGAAAATTTCCAGAACCGGGTGTTTGATTTTAGTGCATTCATATTTAGGTAGTTTTATTATCTTTGTCTTTTTTTATATCAGTATTAAGGCAGCCATAATGTTAGGTTAGAGTCATGTTTTCATTTAATTCAATTAACAATGATGAAATACTATTAACTATAAACAAAAATACATGGAATGAGTAGCTAGTACACTAGTTGATTAGTGTTAAACAGAAAAACTATGTGTTCCGTTTGTTTTGACAATTTATCTCATTCTGGTAGCATATATCATTATTTTTAGATCCTTAAATCTGATCATTAGTTAATAATTATTAACTTTAGCTCATTGCTATGAAGGTTATGTATTTCTAATGACCAGAGAAATTGTTGATGAGTAACAATTAGTACACTGGTTGATAAGCGTTGAACTGAAAATTTATGTGTTCTCTGTTTTGACAATCAAATTGCAGCTTACATATTCGTGGAGTATTATTAGTTTTATTTTCTTAAATGTCATAAGTTATAATTATTAACTCTTAACTCCTTTGCTCAATAATAAGCTTTGCACCAATAGACGAGCCAGTGTGTTCAAGAACTATAATGCCCAAATATCTCAACCAAATCTTAAACATAATTACTAACAAGCATATGAATAATCAAATAGTGTCACAAACTATTAAAGCATAAAAGAACAACATATACGAAGCAAACAAGACATGAATAAGGCTAATTCTATCTACATACTTTATACATGGGAAACACATATATACTCGTCATCATGCATTTACGCTGCCCCCCAAACATATAGCAGGTAGCAAATAGACCCAAGTACCACCCAATTCTCTCAAATAAAAGTTAACCAAGATACTTACCACTTTTCGGAACAAATCAACTCTCAATACCGCTTTTCCTTTAGCACAAGCTTCCAAACAATTCGAATCTAGTCAATTAATACTCAAATAGGTCAAAACAAGCTTAAGGAACTCTACAAGTACAAAAATTATCCATCTTTACCTAATTTAGAAAAGTCAACAACAAGTCAACCCGGGCCTACATTGTTGAAATACAAAATCAAGACCAAATACCGACTACCCATTTTTTTCCGAGTCCAAATATGTGATTAACTTCAAGATCTGACTCAAATTGAAGTCTACTTCCATTTCAGGCAGCTCCAACAATCATTACATGGGAAATTTGGAAGAGGAGAAACACTATGAAGTATGGAGGTTCAGTGTCTTGCAATAGGGTAATTCATGAGGTGAACAAGACATTACATTATCTAGCAAGATTGAGGTATCCATGGCTCCCAAACATTCCTGTTTTATGGCCAGATATGATCCGATTCTTTGAAGGTTACAAGCCATATATTGTAACCAAGAGAGTAACATGGCAACTCCATTATGAAGGGTGGTTCAAATGCATCATTGATGGTGCATCTAGAGGCAATCCTGAACCTAGTTCCTATGGCATTTGTGTGAGAGATTGGGCTGGTAATGGCTGAGGTGATAGGGGAAACAACAAATATAGTGGCAGAAGCTAAGAAAATATTAGAAGGGCTGGTATATTGTGTGAAAGGCTACATCCTCTTATTATGGAGACTAATTTTTTGGTGATGAGGAAGATCATTGATGGAGAATAGGAATCTCCTTGGTGTATAGAGCCGGAAGTAAGGAAGATAAAAGAGATCAAGAGCAACTACAATGTACTCATTCAGCATGTGCTGAGAGAGGGCGATGCAGTTGATGATATTTTAGCTAACTTGGTTTTTTCTTTTCCAACAACAGTCACATATCACTCATTTTAGGGTCTACCTATTGAAGGAAAGACATTGTTGAACATGGACAAAGCTCAAATTCCTAACCTTAGGATTAGGATTGCCAAAAGAAAACCAGACTGATGAAGGACTCTATGAGTTCACTGCCTGTTCTTGTCATTGCACTTTCTTCGTCTCTTATCTGTATAGTGTACAACTACATTCCAGTGGTATTAGCATGGCAACATGCTCAGTCTGAAGGTAGTTTTACACTGTGTAGAAACAGTAGGGACAACAGGCAAGTCACTAGATCAATTACAAACTTACAAGATGATATCTCCTATCTTATTAGAGCTTCGTACTATCTATTATATGATGAGACCAATGCACGAAGGACAGCCATTACTACACATTCTGTGTATGATTATACTGTGTGGATTGTTATAGACTTCATAGAGGGTATATTGTTCTATCATTTTCCTGTGGTATTAGTGTGGCTTCATGCTCATTCTAGAGATGAGAAGGCAGTGTATATCTCTATGGTGTTAAGTTAGCAGTAGGTGTGTTATATTGCTGTATGTGCAGGTTTGAGAGACTGTCCTGCAAGTGTTATGACTGAGTGTAAAGATGACTTATTTGCTGTGAAATGGAGATCAATATGGAAGAGATCTGGCTAGATCAACACCCTGATCTGGAAGTTTGGGATTGCTTCTATACAGTGGTGTATGTATCTGGAATCCACGCTAGCCTTGTCCACTGAAAACTTTTTCAGTGGAATGCATACCCTGGCACCTGATGAGAGCACTAGAGGTGCTACTTGGTGTTTGCCCTTATCTATTAGATTCACTGACACTACTTGGAGAAGGAAGCATACATCCTGTTACTTTGTAATAGCTAGTCATTAGTACTAGACTTTTTCACTCATAATATTAGGTATTAGCAGTTTACTTGTTTTACATTGGCTGAGACATCTTGTACAATTTGGACCCATTTTTGAGATTATATTTATATATTAACCACTAGGCAGCTAGCCTAGTGGTATATCTGCTAAAAAATAGTATTAAATATTTATAAAAATGTTACTCTTACTACTTTGATATTATTAAAATAACTTCTATATTTTGATATAGAAGTTATTTATTCAACAAATTAATCATTGATTTTTAGTTAATTCACTTATTAATTAAATCCGAAATTAACTTCATAATTTGAGTAAATAATGTTTTTTAATAAGTAATCAATTAATTATAGTAATTTACAATGTATTTGATGATTGTATTTTTATCACATTTAATTAAACTAATTAAATTAAACTAAATTTAATCTTAAGAGTTTAAAAGGGTGTAATTGCAAAAGACTCGATTAAACATAATGCGGCTTAGTTATTAAATCAATTCCATCCCAAACATTAGCCCAATCCACACTTGTGACCCGGTCCAGATCCATCCCTCTATTTTCACTTTGGCAATCCGCCCCAACCTACGGGAACCAATCAAAACTCGCCGCGTAAGCTCTTCAACCCCACTCACACAAGAAACACATACGCATTCGGACCGTTGATCCAATTGATCAATCATCTACATTTAATCTCCATTTTTCTTTTATTTTTAATGCCTACCAAATTTCATCACAATTGAACGATTAAAATAATCCAATGGTCACCATTTTTTCCATATTAAAATTTTTACCAATATAAATTCACCAAAAAAATCGAAACCGTTGATCAAACAATCAAACACCTCATGTTCCATCTACCATTTTTAACCCATAGACAAATCCTAAACCCTAAATTATTTTTCCTACCCGGCCGCCTCTCTTTCACTTTTCTCTCTTCTTTCTGTTACACACCGTGAACTATCAGTCATCAGACCTTGCACAAATTCGTGCAAGATCACAAGATTTGACTTCAAATCACCCATTTTGTCCCCTAAGCCGTGAATCCCGCCGGTGTATTGCCATTATCATCCCCCAAATTCAAAATCCCAAATCCAAAAACCCTAGACCTAAAGTGAAATCTCAAATCGTCTACATCCCCGTTATGATATTTCAAATCCATGACATGCATGGTCTCCTCTTCAGCGCCATCTTCATTATTCTTTTTCCAGAGGTCAAAGGTAGTGACCTCTGGATATTGGAGTTTTGTCCGAAATTTTTTATCTGCAACGGCCATCCCTCGTGCCCAGGTAAATTATTTTGTGCTTTTTCCTCTGTTCTTCACTGATTTTACTCCCTTCGTATCATCATTAACCCCATTGTAATCTTCCAAAATTGGCTGAAACCCTAGGCATTGAATGCCACTATAAATTGAGCTTTCTCACCGAAAAGAACCAACTTAACATACGATTGAATATAATCCAACACCTAAGATAATTAAAAACTTTGAATCCTTCTCACGGATTTCTTTTTCTTTCTCTTCGGTCCTGAGTTTCTTTGCTTGTTCGAGCTTGATTTTTGGATTCTCAAACGGTAAAACAAAATGCTTTGTTTGGTTTGCTGCTACATAGAAGGTCAATGTATACTGATCCCCCTTCTCTATTCGATTATTTGTGTTGTTTTTTGTTTTGAAATGTTCTATTTGTTAATTACCTTCATTTACGATACACATTCATAGCTTATGATTAATTATTATGCCTTGCTTTCACATGTTGTTGTTACTTCTTGAGTTAATTATCCCCTAATAATTTGTGGTCAATTAGTGTTGACTATTCTATACTAATAGACTCATGACTTAAATAGATAAATACTTCCTATAATGAATGCTCCAAGTCCTGCTAGACCTCTGTAATTAGCTAAAAGCCTTTGATGATTCTATGTATGTTTTTGTAGTTGTAGTTAACCTAATTGAACCATGTTTTAGACCCTCCTGATATCTTGTTAAGAGCTCATGTTTGCTGCAATATAGTGACTCTCATTATAGTATTCATGTCACACTTCTAACTTGCCTGCTTTGGCTAAATAATCTATGGTGGAAACTATGTCTGTTGAATATACTTCAGAATTCTTATGTCATTATAATCTAAATTTATGTAACAAACTCATGGTCATTATGTTATCTGCTCACTTTATACATCCTTTAATCTTATAACCTTTAGAAGCATCATTGTATGTATGTTGAGTATCTTTGTCAGTTCCTGCCCTTATGCATTTTGTTCAATTCCTGCCCTTATGCATTTTGTTCATGAACTTCCTGTTCTGTCTTCTATTTAAGAAAGACTCATGTTTGAGGTATTATAATTAAACCATGCCAACATGCTTAGCTAGCTTGACTAGAAATATAACCTTAAGCTCATTTTATGTCTTGTTGAGAATTTGTATCTACCACATATGCATTACATCAATTCTGGGATTAATAATGCTATACCATTTGTTGATCTATGCCATGTACTTAATCTGTCTACCTTGATAATATTGGAAACATGATTAGTTGTGCACACTTGAGGATCCAATGCAAGTCTGCTACAATAGTCTGACTCCACAATTTAGTTGTTAGGATACCTCCCCCTCAAATATGTCCTGTAACTTAGTGATTCATTGAAAACATCACTGTGTATAAGTTTGAATGTCCACTGTTAGTCCTTATGATTATATGTTTTCCCAATCACACTTATGAACCTCCTGCTTGTTCCTCCATAAAGACTCTTACCTAAGATACTATACTTTCCATTTAAAGTTGCTTCATAAAAACAAATTGAACTTCGCTTGCATTAATGCCTTGACAATCTGAATTATGTAAATATTTGGAATATAGGTTAGCTGTTATCATATGCGGATTCAAGGAAACTCACTAATCCTTATTTGTTTGGTTTAAGGGAATGCTTTGCTCTATACTTAATGGATGCTATTAGTTGTAAAGGTTCAATTGTATGTCTGAACATGGGCTGAGAACATGATAGGTTAGAAATCATGCTGCTAAGTTTAAACTAAGGGACACTTTTATTGTCGGTTGCCACCTCTAGAGAGTTTGGTTAAGTCTGTTAACATAAATACTCAATATATGTGAGATTCAACCATATAAGCATTTTGGGTTGCCTAGAAGATGGTGTAAATGAGTGTTAAAGCCTTTGCATGTATATCACCCTAAAGTAATCTCATGTTTTCCGTTGTTATATGCCGCATTTGAAATGTTTTAGAGGAATATGTTGAGTCTTGTTTCTTTAGTAACTTAACCACCTGAGTTATATAAGAATCTGGAATAGAAATCCATTATTGCCACTTAAGGAAATTCTCAACACCTGCTTATACTGTTAAGATGGATACCGCTCTGGGTTTAGTTGATGTCTTTGGCCTATGGAGGTTTAGTTTTGTACTTGAATGTTTGGTTGATGACCTGATAAGCATGTTTGGCCTCCCTATGTTCATATTTTGATCCCAAAAGTAGTAGTGCGGTCATAAGGTGTTCTTGCTCCGGCACCTTGATGATATTTCTCATAGTTTCTGTTGTTCTTGTATCTATTCCTCTGTTTTTACTACTGTTTTCATGATAGTTATTGAGCAAATTCCCTATTTGTATCTAAACCTTTAAGGAAGAATGAGTGTGAGTGACTAAGGGTATTTGGGGTGGGACTTAGCATATGATTAAGGTGCCCTTCCCTGACACAAGTACTGTTTAGGGTACTTGAGACTCTTGTGAACTCTGATGTGCCAGGGATTTCAAGGGTACCTTGTTCATGAATAAAGTTTTGTCTTAAGCTCTTAGTCACTGACCTACATTAATCCCTTTAGGATTAATAAAAAATAAGGGTCGTCTATCATCCTAATAGTGTCTATTTGTTACAGCCTGTCTTATTGGGCCTCATGATGGCTTTACTATATTTTTAATCATATTTGTATATTACAGCTTGTTTATTTGGCCTCGTGTGACACAACTAATATTTCTCTTTATGTCTTTACATGCATGTTTAGATTTGGGCCTACCGAGTTCTTTAGGATTCAGACACGAGTTCCAGCCTAGAGTTCACATCGCTGAAATCTGTCGTTGCTGCGTCTAGGAGCCTACTGGGCCTGCACTCTCTTTGGCCCAATTTTGAGTCCAGTCCCTTTCCTCGCTCGCCTTTCGAATAAAATTGAACTTCTTATTTAATCTTTGTACGTGTTATGATATTAATACTATTATTGGATGTTTCGTTTATGCTTTAATCATTTTTAGGAATCTAGGCAAAACCAAGCTCATAGGTAAAATAAAAGAGAATATGAATTTACATATTATATTCATTAGAGTATTCAATCATTCACTGATAATAAATAAAAAGATCTCATTCTTTATTTATCACTAACTCTTTCATAAAGTCTTTTGATGATGAGCAGATTTTAAAAGAGACGGCTCTTCTTTGAAAATGGAACTGAACAAAATATTTCAAAAATGGATCTTTCAACAAACCAGACCAAACGTGACCGTTAATTTGTGGTTAACAAGTTTTAAAAGGACAACTTCTTTTTCTAAATCGTATTATCATGTCTATTTTACTAACTCACACGAATAGCCACTTTGTTTTCAAAGGACAAAATATATAAAAATATAACTGCATATTATAAATCTTTTGTGGATAAGTACATTTCCAAAGACCCTCTTTCACAAATCCTATGAAACATACACTCTCTTTTCAAAGTACATATACAACCTCACCTTCAAAATAAGTAGACTTTTAAGGAAGATTTAAAATAGACCACAAACCTTAAGCACTAAACTAGTAGACTATAAACATCCACTTTCCTAAACCTAATCTAAGTCCTATAGAGCTACCTCAGGTAGATTCTAGGGGGTGCAACAACATGACGACTCTGTTGGGAACTACACTTAGGTTCTGACCTCAGCAAGCTTAAATTGGGTTTGAAATTTAGGGATGTTTGTTTATTTGTCGCTCTAACTGCTCTTAATATTGCAAATACATGCTTATTTGTCTTACTTGTCTTACCTATTTAGCCTGCACTTTACCAGCTTTAATATTGTCTCAATTATCTGTTACCGTTTTTATATATACATTGTCATCGCATTCTTTTCTATCGAGTCTTGGCCGTAAACTATCACACACAGTGGCATGCTAGTGTTTTCTTTTACACCCCTCTGAACCTCCTTTCAGAATTCTTTAGCTTCAGAGAATGGCTTTGTCAGGTCAACTGACATAACGTCTCGCAGTATTCAGTCCAACTCCAAAATAGGAAATACTCTATTCTAGCAAACATAGGTCATACTGCATAAGCCTTAGGTGAGTTGGTCCTTGGCATTGACTCACGATTAGGAAAGACACCATAATGTCAACGGGTCATGCACCATGACATACCTTTCATGGAACGACGAACCAATCCAGATGAGACGCTAAAGATCCGGAGCAAGCACTTATCAAATCCCTTTTACCTTTTCAGATTGAATTTAACCACAACTTCCCCAAAGTCAATATGGTTATGGGCACACCACTTAAGCTGAAGCAATGGTGGAGAAACATTCTCCGGGATCATGGAAATGAGATAATGACGCACTTGGGAGCATTGACCGCTTTAATGAACGTCCGAGCCGACAAAGTCCTTTCCAGACTGCTAGTACAATTCTGGTCTCTTGTGCATTAGTGCAAACACTGGAGCAAGTCACTAGCTTCACGGAGCTGCAGTTTGCCCGAAGAAAGCCGATACTGCCAGTTACCATGCTCGACCACAAGGTTCTCCATGCTTTGGCTCTGACAAACAATAGGAATCTGTGAAACATTGAAGATGGGTTGGTGAGTTTTGATCAACTGTTCGACAAATTTAGACATCGAGAAAGTTCGAGTGGCATATGGAGGAGTTTTAATGTGATTAAGCGACCTGGGAGAGTCTTTGCCCCTTGACCTTTTCCTTGGCATTGTTAGGATTACCAGTCTTCCCGCAAAGGAAAGGGCGGATCAACATCAACTTGTTTTCCCTGGTCTTGGCAACTTTTTAGGGATACCTCCAAGTCACCCTGGTTCCCATGATATTAGCAGAAACACTCCGAGAACTATTAGCATATTCCATAGGGTATAACGTTTTAAAAGGCTGCAACATTCTACTCCAGATATGGGCCACGAAACATTTCTTTCAGAGGGAGGCCACCGTCGATTATTTTGTGGGTGTTAGTAACATGATCATAAGTCACAGCGAGAGAATGAGGCATTAGGAAGCACCGCACGGGCAAGAAGAGTGGAGAGATATGCTGATCCATTTGAGTGGAGAATGGTTGAACTGAAAGCTTTCTTGGTTAAGTGGTAGAGCAATTCTGAGGAGCCCCAGAAAATACTTCATTGAGTTAGTGGGACTTGTAGAAATTTAGCCATATACACCTCTGCGAGTTCTAAGGTAATTTAGTCTAATCCAAGATGTGCCTCTCTGGTCTAGAACAACTTTATATGATGATGACTACAATGCACAAATTCCAATCCCGAGGGTGAGGAGACTTCAAGACGAGTAGAATGACTTGATTGTGATGCCAATGGGTCAGAATTCCTGGTGCACTCCTAAATACTTCCTATGGATCAATGAGGAGGATGCGTTGGCTTGACCATGCAGGGAAGGATTGGCTGGATTAGAGGAATTAGCAGCAGCCTTGCAAATATACCATGAGATTTTGCCTCATTATCGTTACCACCGCCATGCACCGACAAGTGGTTCCAGGGTCGGTCGACCATATGCTGCCACCTCCGGAGGACGATGATCGGGTGATTGATTACATATATATTGATTCAAAGATGGAACTAGAAGAGGATCTTGAAGAGCCTGAGTACAACAACAACGAGGAGGAAGAATAATTCGAAGAGGACCATGAGGAGGAACCTGAGGAAGAAGGTTTGGGAAGTGACTCCGGGGATGATTATTAGTGACTAGTTGATGTCCCTTTATCTTGTACCCCTTTTAATTTACCTAAGATCAAGCTTGTGAGCCCATGTAATCTTGTGAATGTTGAAAGACAATTTTGTAGCTATTCATCCCACCTATTGTAATCCAGGGACTATTAATGAAAAGCCAAAGTTTGCTCCAGATCTAAACGTGTCAAAATCTGATTGTTCGTCAAACATTTGCGACCTAGGCTTACCTCCGGAGAAAAGAGGTCCCTCACATATTAGGAAGCCCACTTATTTGAATACGTGAACTAACTGCTCTATGTGCTTATATTTTTGCAATCACTGAAACCAACTTCTCTTTTTTTTTCTTCTCGCTTTATTTATTTATCATTATCCCCAAAAAGTAGAGGTTGGTTTGTGTTGATACGTATAACTTGTTGAACCATCATATAACCTATGATCAAAAGGGAAGATGTTCGCAACCGACGACCTGGCCGAAAATGCTCTAGTAATAGCTGACAACCCAGGGCAATCGGGGAAACAAAATGATACTCGAAATGATGAGCACATTGCTAAAATGGCACAGAAAATGGAATCACTAAGAGAAAAAGTACAACATATTTGAGAGCTAGCACACTTGGCCATGACGCTTCTGCAACCACCCCGTTTCCCTTCACTAGACTCAATCCCTGATCACTTCCTTTTGAACACCCGACAAACAAACACTACTCCAACTGCAGTCACTACAAATCCCACAACCCATGTTATACCACCAGTAACCCCTGCAAATCAGCCAAATCCCCTATACATACCCCTTACGTCCCAAACTATGTCCAAAAGCCACAAAACCTACCGGCCACCACCAACTTAGTTCATACCCCTCCTCGTGACAACGTCACTTTTGCCAAAAATCAGACCCAGCACATACCTATGGCACATACTGCCCCACACCAATGGTATGTTCCTCTTGTATATGCCGCTTCAGAACCTACCTTTACAGCACCCGTCATGCTCAGAGTTCCATATGATATCGATATATATGCTGAGATGGAGAAAGAAAAGTACAAAGAGGAGGAGTTAGTGTCAAAACATTTGTGAGATTTGAGAAAGAAGATGAAGAATCTCCAGGTTGCTCGAGGGAGCGAGAGCCTGAATTATGAGGATTTGTGTATACATCCCGATGTTGATATGCACGTTAGGTATAAGCCTCCAAAGTTCGATATCTTCGATGGAATAGGTGAATCCCCATGCGCATTTGAGGGCTACTGCGACAAGATGGTTGGCGTAGGAAGGAATGAAAAGTTGAGAATGAAATTATTTATAAGGTGTATGACGGAGAGGCTCCCACTTGGTACACCCGCCAAGATCCCAAAAATAGGAGAGAGTGGCAAGATATGGCGGAGTATTTTATGAACTGTTTCAGGTTTAACACTGAGATCACTCCAGACAGGTTCGCCCCAGTGAATTTGCAGAAGAAACTCTCAGAGTCATTTCAAGAGTATGCTTGCCGCTAGAGGTCGGAGGTATGCTTGCCGCTAGAGGTCGGAGGCTGCGAGGACCTAACCACTAGATGATAAAGAGCTGACCAAGTATTTCATCAGGGCCTAAGAGGGAGTTTACTTTGAAAAGATGATGGGTATAATGGGACAAAAATTTCTCAAACTGGTTAGGATGGGAGATTTTGGAAGAAGGCATCAAATTAGGAAAAAATACAGTCAATGTCTGTGCTGCAAGCCGCCAGCAAAGAAATTCAATCTGGTTCTATAAGTAGTGGGAAGAAGAAGAAGGATTTTATATTAGAGCATGTTCCAGGTCCGGGTCAGAGCTCAACACCAAAAGATGACATCGTTGATGGAATGGGAAGATTTTTCTAACTATGATCGAGGAATGTTGCAAGGAAGTTGATATCAAGACACCGACCATCTGGGATGCCGAACCAGGAGAGACCTTGTAGAATT
This sequence comes from Nicotiana obtusifolia, assembly GCA_002018475.1. NCBI lineage: Eukaryota > Viridiplantae > Streptophyta > Magnoliopsida > Solanales > Solanaceae > Nicotiana > Nicotiana obtusifolia. The sequence continues at coordinate 100,884 of MCJB01002803.1, read as the reverse complement.
GGACCGCCGGGAGTCTTGGTAGTGTGAAATTGTAGTAATTTTGGAAAAAAATGCACAGGCAATTGAGGCCTGAACCGTGCCTATACTTTTTGGTCAATTGCCTCTTTGAACGCTGAGATGTTCCTTCTGATGAAATAAAAGAATTACTTTCCTGAAATCATTCAAAAATAATTGTTAGCTCTTATTTATACTTAGTTTTTATTTTAAATAATCAAATTAATAAAAATCCGCATTTTGTGATTATGATATGCATTGAAACCCTCGAGCAAAACATCCAGACTACAAAGAGTACGACGAAAGCATGATGCTTGAGAACCTCGACAAGAAATCGAGCAGTTAGAAAGCTAGAAGAAGCCCAACCTTGAAGAAACAAAAGTGATCAACCTAGGAAACAAAGAAGACATAAAAGAAACTCGCATCAGCATCAATTTGAAGGCCGAGCAGAAAGAGGAATTGGTATAGCTCCTCCGACAATACATCAATGTATTCGCCTGGTCATATGACGACATGCCTGGATTAAGCACTGACATCATCTCACACTGGTTGCCCACTAATCTTGCCAGACCACCAATCAAACAAAAACCTAGAAAGTTCAAGCCAGATTTGAGTCTAAGGATAAAAGAAGAAGTCACCTAGCAGATAGAGGCAAATGTAGTAAGAGTCACCAATTATCCTACATGGCTGCCGAACATTGTGCCAGTACCAAAGGATGATTTTCCTCTACCAAATATCCATATCCTTATTGATATTTGAATGAAGCATGAGTTGCAGTCATTCGTGGACTATCTCTCCTGCTACCACTAAATCGTGATGCACGAAGAAGATGTAGAGAAGACAACAATCACTATGCCATGGGGAGTTTATTGCTATAGGGTCATGCCATTTGGTCTCAAGAACGCCTATGCTACCTACATGAGGGCCGTGATGACCCTCTTTCACGACATGATCCACAAAGAGATCGAGGTATATGTGGATGACATCATCATCAACTCTCAGAAAAGTGCGAATCATTTGGATGATTTGAAGAAATTTTTTGAACGTTTGCGGAGGTAAAATTTGAAGTTGAATCTTGCGAAATGTGTGTTCGGAGTCCCCGCCGGAAAACTGTTATGTTTCATTGTCAGCAGGAAAGGGATAGAGTTGGATCCTTCAAAAATCAAGGCCATTCAAGACTTGCCACCGTCTTAGAGTAAGAAGGATGTGAGGAGCTTCCTCGGCAGATTAAACTACATCAGCAGGTTCATAGCCCAGTCAACAGTAATTTGCGTGCCTATTTTCAAATTGTTAAAGAAGGATGCTGCTACAAAGTGGACAGAAGAATATCAGAAAGATTTCGATAGGATCAAGGAGTATTTGTCAAACCCACCAATGTTAGTTCCTCCCGAACCTGAGAAACCACTGTTACTATATTTGTTTATTCCGGATAACGCATTTGGATGCGTGTTGGACAGCACGAGGAGACTGGAAGGAAAGAGCAAGCTATCTATTACCTAAGCAAGAAGTTTACAACATATGAAGCCAGGTATACTTTGTTAGAACAGACCTGTAGCGCTTTGACTTGGATTACTCAGAAGTTAAGGCATTACATGTCCTCATACACCACACATCTGATATCTCGACTGGACCCACTCAAGTATATCTTGCAGAAGTCAATGCCCACAGGAAAGTTGGCCAAATGGCAGATTCTTCTCAGTGAAGTCGATATTTTGTATGTTATGCAGAAAGCTATCAAGAGACAAGCATTGACTGATCATCTCGCAGAAAACTTGGTAGACAAGGATTACGAGCCACTCACTACATACTTCCCAGATGAAGAAGTGTTATTCACAAGGGAGGACATTGAAAAGTCATACACAGGGTGGAGAATGTTCTTCGACGGAACAAAAAATTTCAAAGGTGTAGGGATTGGGGCAGTCCTAATTTCTGAGTCAGGAAAGCTTTACTCGGTTTCAGTTAAGAAAAGGTTTCCTTGCACAAATAACATGGCGGGAATATGAAGCATGCATCATCGGGATCAGGATGGCAGTCGATATGAACATCAAGGAACATTTGGTCATAGGAGGTTCTGATATTGCTAATACACCAAGTTAAGGGCGTATGGACTACCAAGAATGTCAAGATACTTCCATACTTGCACCAAGTGAAAGAGATGTGCAAGAAATTCATCAAATTGAGTTCAAACATTTCCCAGAATCCAGAATGAGTTTGACGATGCTCTTGCAACCTTGCCATCTATGATCCAACATCCAGAAAAGATTTACATCGACCTCATTGAGATAGAGGTTCGAGATAAGCATGCATATTTTTTCCATGTAGATGAAGAGCCAGACAGTAAACCATGGTATTACGACATTAAAAGGTTCCTTGAAGCAAGAGAATGCCACTAGTGGTAAGAAGCGAGCGATAAGATGGCTAGCAAATCACTTTTTCCTTAATGAGGAAGTCCTGAATAGGAAGACCCCCGACTTGGGTCTATTAAGGTGCATATGTTCCCCTGAGGCTACAAAAGTACTTGAAGAGATACAAGCGGGAACCTGTGGACCTCACATGAATGGTTTCACTTTAGTGAAGAAAATTTTAAGAGACAGATACTTTTGGATGACCATGGAAAATGATAGTATCTATTACGTGGAGAAATGTCACCAGTGCCAGATTCATGGGAATTTCATCCGGGTTCCACCTAATGAGCTGAATGTAATGGGTTCTCCTTGGCCATTCACCGCTTGGGGCATAGAAGTGATTGGACCTATAGAGCCCGTGCATCAAACATACATCGTACTTTATCAAATAGGTCGAAGCCTCTACATAAAAAGTCGTCATGAAGAAGGTGGTGGCAGATTTTGTCTATAACAACATAATCTGCAGATTTGAGATCCTAGAGTCAATCATCACTAATAATGCAGCCAATCTCAATAGCAATCTGATGAGGGAGTTTTGTGAGAAGTTCAGAAACATCCATCGCAACTCCACAACCTATAGGCCGAAAATGAATGGAGCAGTCGAAGCAGCCAACAAAAACATCAAAAGGATCTTATGGAAGTGTTACAACCTAGATTCACGTACGTTAAATCATGCTATAAGTTAGTCGATGTGATTACGGGAAGAGATTATCTTTGAGATAATAAGAAGTTAATCCTATTGGCCTTAAATGATACAAGGGAGTATAAGATTGGTTAACAAGTATTAGAAATAGAAGTAAAACGAATCAATGATGTTGTAACCCGTATTATCGGGTAAAACTAGAGGTGCTTAATATGCTAATGAGGTCGTGTTTTAAGGTATTTGAAACATATAATATCCATATCATAATTCTTGAAGTCAAGCAAGTTATGAAACAAAAGTCGACAAAAGTTATCGCAACTTACTTTCATAAATTTACTTAAACTTTAGGTCTAATGTTACTAAGATTTTCTCTCAATGTTCTTGGAATTATGGCATTACCCACCCACCAAATTGAATATCTACGAGTCTATTTTCCAACGTATTAAACCATTCGTCGATACAACATCGTAGTAGAGAGATATTTGTGTTTTCACGAGACTACGCAAGCAGCTTCTATAGGACCCACTTAGGTTGTTGAGATATATTGTTATATATGAGATGACTAAAGCCCGCTTTAACTCATTCTTTTTCACTCTCTTCAGACCCTAGAAACCTGAAAACTTTCTCTTAAGGTTCTCTCATGATCCAAGACCCAAACAAAGGGCAAAAACAACACAAATCTAGTGTCGGGAATCCTGTGGGGTTAGTGAGTTTCTTGTTCTTCTTGTTGTTGCTGATTTTTGGATGGTTCCAGCTCGTGTGGGAGGTTATTTTAAGTGGTTTAATTTCTGTAAAATACTCTATCTCAAGTTTTTAATATCAACCTTAGGTGATTTCAAGTCTTCCAAAGTGATTATAGTGCCGAAAAACCTGAATTGATTGCTAGTTTTGCTTCCTTGTTCTTGTAGCTGCATTGGAAGGATATTTCTTGGTGATGGAAGGTCAAATTGGAGTTGATCTATCTGTTTATAGGTAAGTAACCTCTTACTCTACATGTATTTAAGCATATCCAAGTTGCGGCTAAGTCGTTGAAGCTAGAACTTATGAGATATCTATCAAAAGGCTTGTTAGTAATGTTGTTGATTGGTAGACTATTTTGGGAGGTTCAACATGATTATTATTCATATAGTTTATGCTGTTTGGTGATTTTCTTAAATTGTGATAAGTCATATAAATAGGGGAGGTTCTGTCCGTTTTATCATAAAATAGGTTGCAGTTGATATATACTAGTTACGACGCTTAAACAATAACGATAGTATCATTTCTCTTATTGTAGACTAAGAAGCCTTGAGATTTGCATAGCTTGAGGTTGGGCAGTATATACATAGTATGTGAGGCTATCCCTTTCCTTATTTTGTATGACTCCGTAGAACATAATGTAATGAACGAGCTTCCAAAAATACTCCACTCTTAGAAGCTAGCAGTAATTACATTGTTTCCCTTCTTATGGAACGATTGATGTTGATGTTACTTCTGTTATATATCTGTGTGTGTGTGTGTGTATCATGCAGCATTTCATGTCAGTCGCCCTCAGAGGCACTCAGAAGTTACAGATTGTATATTCTCTATCCCTGTTTACATTACTATTCTTATTTATGCTTTCTTGCCTTACATACTCTGTATATTTTTCGTACTGACGTCCCTTTTATTTGTGGACACTGCATGTCGTGCTGCAAATTCTAATAGACAGGTAAACGGAGCTCCCCACCACTGTGGGCTGCCTAGTTCAGCAGTTATTGGCAAGATCCCTTCTCCGGACTAGCCGTAGTGTTGATATGCATTTTTGTTATAGACATTATAGGTATGTGGGGGCCCTGTTCCTGCACTGTTGCAGAACTTATGTTCCTTTAGAGGCTCATAGATAGGTGTCGTCTCATGTATAGTTTGGATAGCCTTGTCGGTTGATTTTTGTTATTTAGTCTCTCATGGAAGCTTGTTGGCTCGTACCTTATATAAAGCTTCGTGACAGCTGTGTCGGCCCATGCTATATATGTTCATGCTATTATCTGTCATTTTTGGTTGTTTACGATTTATGCCTATCATTTATGTTGATCTCGTCGGACCTTATAGATATTAAGAAAGGTTAGATAAAATGTGTGTTGGTGCTCGATAGGTATGGCCTGGGTGCCAGTAATGGCCCTCCAGTTTGGGTCGTGACAAACTTGGTATCAGAGCAGGTCTGTCCTAGGGTTTGTCTATGAGCGGTGTCCAGTAGAGTCTTGATTATAGATGTGTCGCGTGCCACATTTATAATCATGAGGCTACATGACTTCTAGGGTTGTTACCTTCCTTCTAAATCTAGATCGTGCATAGAGTTGAGTGGTAAGTGTTTATCTCTAATATTGACCTTGTTTTCTTTCAGCGATGCCTTCGACTAGGAAGCAAGCGACTAGTAGACGACTTGATACAACTACGGGAGAGGGTACCAGTCAGGTGCCTCCAGCCAGAGCAGGCTAAAGTGAGGCTTAGAGCGAGATACCGTCTCATGCCTCATCTACTCCATCTCCTCCAGAGGATATTAGGAGGGACCCATCACCTCCAGCTCCTCCGTCTGGCACTACAGACCAGCATATGCACAGTGCGGTGTAGTTGTTGTCTAGATTGGTAGCTGATCAGGCTCAAAGGCAGAATATCGGTGCTACTGACAAACTGGTTAGTGAGAGAGTTCGTGTTTTTATTAATCTGGACCCTTTAGTGTTTACCGAATCATACCCCAAAGAGGACCCGCATACTTTTATTGATCAGGTTCATCAGACTCTACGGTTATGCACGCCAGTGATACTGAGGCAGTAGAGTTGGCTTCTTATCGGTTATGGGAGTTGGCAGTTTTCTGGTATGACAGTTCAGAGAGATCCAGGGGTGTGAACGCTCCTCCAGCTGTGTGGAAGGAATTTTCTGAGGCCTTTCTTTGTCACTACTTGCCAGTTGAGATATGATGAGCTAGAGCTGATAAGTTCTTGAACCTTCGACAAGGTAATATGAGTGTGCGAGAATATAGTATGAAGTTTGATTCTTTAGCAAGGTATGCTCCCCATATGGTGAACGAGATAAGCGATAGGGTGCACCTGTTCGTGAAAAGGTTGGGACCACATCTAATATATGAGTGCACAATAGCCTCCTTAATGGACGGCATGGATATTTCCTATTCAAGCTTATGCCCAGACTAGAGGATCGTAAGCGCCAGCAAAGGGCAGATAGGGAGTAGGATAGAAGCGAGCATTAGAGGGCGAGATTCGCAGGGTATTCGGGTGACTTCAGAGGTAGTTTCAGGCCCCAGTCTTGGAGGAGTTCGGCGCTACCTGTAGCTAGTGCTCCTCCACAGTTTCAAAGGCCTCGATATGATCAATCTATCTATTCTGGTCCAGGTCAGATTTCGCGGGCATTAGGCTCACAATGTCATAGGGATACTAGTCAGATGAGACCCTCAGTACCCCGTTGTGATCAGTGTAGCAAGGCCCACTTTGGACTGTGCGATCGAGGTTCCGATGCATGCTATTCTTGCGGACATCCTGGCCATATGATGCGAGATTGTCCTACATACATACATACATACATACATATATATATATATGGGTATGTGTGTATGTATTTATATAATGGGAAATTAGTAATTACTAATGCTAGATTAATAATTTGGTATTAAACATTTATAAAATATGTTACTCTTACTATTTTTAAATTATTAAAATTACTTCTATATTTTGATATGCAAATTTTTTATTCAACAAATTAATCCTTGATTTTTTAATTAATTCGCTTATTGTTTAAATCCAAAATTAACTTCATATTTTGAGTAAATAAAGTGTTTTAATAAGTAATCAATTAATTATAGTAATTTACAATGATTTGATGATTGTATTCTTATCGCATTTAATCAGAATTAATTAAGTTTAATTAAATTAATCTTAAGAGGGTTAAAGTTTAAAAGACTGTAATTGTAAAAGACTCAATTAAACATATTGTGGCTAGTTCTTAAACCAATTTCAGCCAAATATTAGCCCAATCCACACCTGTTACCCAGTACAGATCCACCCCTCTCTTTCAACTTTGGCAATCCACCCTAACCCATGCGTACTAATCAAAGCTCGCCACATTAGCTTTCCAATCCCACTCACATAAAAAACACACATGCATCTGGACCGCTGATCCAATTGATCAACGGTCTACACTTAATCTCCGTTTTTCTTTTATTTTTAACGCCTATTAGAATTCATCACAACCGTTGGATTATTTGTAATCCAACGGTCACCATTTTTGTCACCCCCAACCTCGGGGAGCGCGACCGGCGCTCAACCGAGATACCCCGGTCAAGCAAACCTTCTTGATGCCTTCTACCCATCCTTACCCATGAATAATATCAGAATCAGTAACAAGAATTAGACGTGTGAAGAGTAAAGTGAAACCACATCCTTTTTATCCATTCCATATAGGTGCTTCAGTTATAATTTCCAAAATATTACAAGTTCATTGGTACGGGGGTGAGAATTGTTTGCCAAATACCAATATCTCAAGTTCATCACCCAAAATCGAACACCACCCAGAACATGTCTACGGAGCCTCTAAGTATAACAGAAGAGTAGTATAAGAGTGCCGGCTACAAGGCCCCGACTATACCTCGAAACACATTGTGCAAAATCAAATGTCATAAGGCCCCAAAGTAGAATAGAGCTCACCAAGTCTGCTAAGTAGAGGATAACTGCTAACGAGGATCAAAGCTTCCAGCTGATGAACCACTTGCATCCATCACAGATGCAGCGCCCCCGACAAAAGGATGTTAGTGCATATGGAATAGTACTAGTATGTATAGCTAAATATCCTCTAATGAAATAGAATGCCAATTTAAAAAGGAAATAGTCATGAAAGCAACAAGTGAAAACCAATGATATCCAAGTGCCAAGTTAAAACATAACAATTTTCAAAATAAGAAATTAACATTTTTAGCTGGGAGATCATTAGCCTTCGATCATCACAACAAACACAAGGCATGGAGTCCGATCACAAACTCGACCGGTTTTGCCATCTCTCCACGAACAATGTGGATTGACACGGTGATACAAAAAAAGGTGATACCAAGAGTAGGAACCACCATGCGTGCTACATGGCGTCCGATCTCCACCCGATCAGCTATGGCGTCTCCCCACATATGCTGCGTGGGTCGACTTTGAATCCAGGGCTAACATCAATTTCATCCCAATTAAGGGGAATAATCTCATCAAATCAATCTTATCCCATTTAAGGGGAATAATCTCAATCCATCCCTACACCGACACGTGTAGTTTCAGGTGTGGGTCGTTACAACCCGCCCTTTCTCGGCTCGCTAATGATACTACCAAAATTATTTTTGTTTTGCACACAAAGGAAACACAAATACAAATGCATACACCTTATAACCTTTCAAACCATATATAGCTTCATTAGTACTTTCAACCACTTACAACATCATTAGTTCATTGGCTTTCTTGGCCATTCATATGATTCTTTACTCATGGGACGATGGCGTATCTCATATTCCACACTTTCATTTCCTTACTTTCAAGGATCATTATCATAAACATCAACATATAGAATATTACGGAAATCATAAATTTAAGTTCATTATTAATGAAGGCTTTAAACACAATGGATTTCTTTCTAATGTATAAAGAAAAATGACTCGCAATAGAAGAACTAGTTAAAATCATAAGCGAGTCATACTCCATTTAATTCATGGAATAAGTCTCCCCAAAGGGCAACACACAATTTCAGGTCATGAGTATGTAAGAACTCAAAACACATTGGACATACTTACATATGAGAGCTTGATGGTTTACGATTGAAACGTGAATTTAAATCATATGCATTAGTCACAACAACCATGTTCGAACATTTTCCCACTAAGGGGAGCATAATATGATAAGGAAAGTTTGAACATGACTTGAGTACATAAGCTTTTAGCCAAGTCTATTTCTGGAATCAATTTGAAACAGTTGGAATAAGAGCTTGAACAAATCATATTTAGAACTTCCGAGGAGCTCATGGATTCCAATTATAGAAAGGGAGTTTAGTTAATATACCTGAAATTCGCCCCTTAATGATACTACAATGATCCACTACACTTAGCAACTTCAATCTACAATATCAACATCCAATGGGACCAACATTAGTAACAAATTCCATAGTTTAGGCCATTTTGGAACTTCATCAAACACCTAGTAGGCATAAATCTCTACATCTCTTAAACATAGAATTAGTTCATCCAACTACCACCATTTACCAATAATTTATCCCGCCATCATTCTTAAACAAACCAACCATCCACACTCAACCAACAAAATTCCATCAAATAGTCACTTTTTAATATCTACAATGGTTATGAATTTAAATTGAAACTTATGGCTTCTAATCACCATCCCATGAGTTCCAATACATAATTCATACTCATATTCCCATAATAAATCCATGCATGTAAGTCTAAGGGTGTGTGATTACCTTTTGAAAGAAATCTTGCAAAATCCTTCTTTGAGTTCTTGAAGAAATTTCTTGAAAATCTAAGTATTTCATGGTGGATTGAGTTAGTTCTAGTGTGGAAATGATGGAATTCACATCAAGATAATGAGGATTTCATACCTTGAAAATGGGAGTAGTTGGGGACCTTGAGAGAGTGGAGGAAAGCTCCAAAATTTGTCCAAGTGAAATGAGGAAAATGATCCTCCGAATGGGCTTAAAAGGACCTTAAGCTGGGGCGCGCCCACTCTAGCAAAGTGAGCCTCACTTCACTGTCCACTACATGCAAGGGAAGACAAGATCCGTGCCCGGTCTGGCGAAACGAGCCTTGTTTCGATGTCCGCCAAAATAACTGGATGGTCTAACTTTAGTAATTTATCATAACCTTTAGTAGGAAAGTCCAAATGACGAACTGCTTGATGCATTAGAAACTAGACTCAAATACCTTTAATTTGATAGGTTTATAACAACCTAATTCTTTATATTTTAGGAATTGTATGCATTTGAAGTCGAGTCTCGTGCAAATTTATTTGAAACTTTAGCCCGTTGCATAGCTCCCAACTTGGCTTGGTTCTAGGGATCTCCTTAGACCCTAAACAACTTACAATACACCTCCCACACTTAATATCATGATCATATAAGTTTATCCAGTCCTTAATCTCTTGTGGAAGGCAAGATGACACTTAAGCGGCCTGTGAGTGTGCTTTATGGCCTCGGACTCATCGAAAATTTGAGGGGCCTCAAAATTTTCCCCATATTAAACTTTTTACCAATATTAATTCACCAAAAAAATCAAATCCGTTGATCAAGGATCCAACAGCTCACGTTCCATCTCCCGTTTCTAACACATAGACAACTCCTAAACCCTAAATAATTTCCCCCTACCCATCCGCCTCTTTTTCCCTTTTCCTCTCTTATGTCCCTCACACACCGTGAACTTCAGTCATAAGACCTTGCAAAAATCCATGCAAGGTCACAAGAATCGACTTCAAATCACCCAATTTGTCCCCTAAAGCGTGAATCCCGCCGCTATATTTCCATTATCATCACCCAAATTCGAAATCCCAAATCTAGAAACCCTAGACCTAAAGTGAAATCTCAAATCGTCTACATCCTCATTATGATATTTCAAATCCATGGCATGCATGGTCGCCTCTTTAGCATCATCATTATTATGCTTAGTCTAGAGTTCAAACATAGTGACCTCTGGACATTAGAATTTTGTGCTGCTCCATAGAAGGTTAGTGTATACTCCCTCCCTCTCTTTTTGATTATTTGTGATGTTTTGTGTTTTGAATTGTTCTACCTTTTAATTAATTTCGTTTATGATACACATTAGTAGCATATGATTAATTATTATGCTCTGCTTTCACATGTTATTGTTACTGCTTGAGTTAATTATCCCCTGATAATTTGTGATCAATCTAGTGTTGACTATTCTTTACTAATAGACTTCATGACTTAAATAGTTAAATACTTCCTATAATGATTGCTCTAAGTCCATCTAGAACTTTGTAACTAGCTAAAAGCCTTTGATGATTCAATGTATGTTTTTGTAGTTGTAGTTAACCTAATTGAATCAAGTTTTAGACCCTCCTGATATCTTGTTAAGAGCTCATGTTTACTGCAATATAGTGACTCTCAGCATAGTATTCATGTCACACTCCTAACTTGTCTGCTCTGGCCAAATAATTTGTGGCTGAAACTATGTCCGTTGTATGTACTTAGGAGTTCTTATGTCATTATAATCTAGACTTATGTAACAAAATCATGGTCATTATGTTATCTTCTCACCTGGTATATCTTGTAATATTGTATCCTTTAATAGCCTCGATGTATGTATGTTGAGTATCTTCGTTAGCTCCTGCATTTATAAATTTTGTTCATGAACTTCCTGTTCTGTCTTCTATTTAAGAAAGATTCATGTTTGAGGTAGTACACTTAAACCATGCCGCCATTCTTAGCTAGCTTGACTAGTACTATATCCTTAAGCTTATTTGTGAATTTGTATCTACAACATCTCCATTACATCAATTCTGGGATTAATAATGTTATACCATCTGTTGATCCATTTTATGTACTTAAAAGTGTCTACCTTGATAATATTGGAAACATGATTAGTTGTGCACACTTGAGGATCCAATGCAAGTCTGCTACCATAGTCTGACTCCACAGTTTAGTTGTTAGGACACCTCCCCCTCAAATATGTCCTGTAGCTTTGTGATTATTTGAAAACATCATTGTGTATAAGTTTGAATGTCTTCCGTTTGTCCTTATACTTATATGTTTGCCTAGTCACACTTATGAACTTCCTGCTTGTTCCTCCAGAAGGACTCTTGCCTAAGATATTATACTTACCATTTAAAGTTGCTTCATAAAAACAAGTTGAACGTTTCCTGCATTAATTCCTTGACAATCCAAATTATTTAAGAATCTGGAATGTAGGTTTGCTGTTTTCATCTGTGGTTATCAATGGATGCTCTTACTTGGAAAGGTTCAATTGTATGTCTAAACATGGGTTGAGAACATGATATGTTAGAAACCATGCAGCTATATTTATATTAAGGGACACTTTTATTATGTGTTGCCATCTCTAGAGAGTTTGATTTCTGTTAACATAAATATTTAAAGTATGTGAGATTCAACCATAGAGGGATGTTGGGTTGCCTAGAAGATAGTATGAAAGAGTGTTAAAACATTTGCATGTATTTCACCTGAAGTAATCTCATATTTTCTGCTGTTATGTGCTGCATTTCAATTGTTTCAGAGAATAAATTGAGTCTTGTTTGCCTTAGTAACTTAACCACCTGAGTTATATAAGAATATGGAATAGAAATCCATTATTTCCACTTAAGGAAATTCTCAACACCTGCTTATACTGTTAAAATGGATATTGCTCTGGGTTTAGTTGATGTCTTCTGCCTGTGAAGGTTTAGTTTTGTACTTGAATGTTTGGTTGATGACTTGATAAGTACGTTTGGCCTCCATGTGTTCATGTTCAGATCCCAAAAGTAGTAGTGCAGTCTTAAGGTGTTTTTGCTCCTGCACCTTGATGATATTTCTCATAGCTTCTACAGTTCTTGTATCAATACCTTTGTGCTTACTAATGTTTTCATGTTAGTTATTGAGAAAATACCCTATTTGTATCTAAACCTTTAAGGAAGAATGAGTGTGAGTGACTAATGTATTTAGGGTAGGACTTCGTATATGATTAAGGTGCCCTTCCCCGACACAAGCACTGCTCAGGGTCACTGCTCTTGTGAACTTTGATGTGCCAAGGACTCCAAGAGTACCTTGTTCATGAATAAAGTTTTTGTCTTAAGCTCTTAATCATTGGCCTTAATTAATACCTTTAGGATTAATACAAATAGGGTCGGTTATCATCCTAACAGTGTCCTATTTTTTATAGCCTTATTTTTTATAGCCTTGTCTTATTGGGCCTCATGATGGATTTACTGTATTTTTTAATCACATTTGTATATTACAGCTTGATTATTGTGCCTCATGTGATACCACTAATATTTCTCTTTATATATTGCATACATGTTCAGATTTGGCCTGCTGTATTCTTTAGGACTCTGGCCCAAGTTCTAGCCTAGAGTCAACATTGTTGAAATCTGTTGTTGCTGCGTCTCGAAGCCTGCTGGACCTGCATTCTCTTTGCCCCAATTTTGAGTCCAGTCCCTTTCCTCTCTCGCTTTTAGAATAAAATTGAACTTATTATTTAGTCTTTGTACATGTTATGATACTAACACTATTAATGGATGTTTCGTTTATGCTTTAATCATTTCTAGGAATCTAGGCAAAACCAAGCTCATAAGTAAAATAAAAGAGAATCTGAATTTACTTACTAAATTCATTAGAGTATTTCAATCATTCACTGGTAATAAATAATAACAAACCATTCCAAACGTGACTGGTAATTTGCGGTTAACAAGTTTTAAAAGGTCAACTTTGTTTTTTTTTTTAAAAAAAATCAATCTTAAGATTTTTTTCATGCATGTCTATCTTATTAACTCACACAAATAGGCACTTTGTTTTCAAAGGACAAAATGTTTAAAAACATAACTGCATTTTATAAGTCTTTTGTGGATATGAACATTTCCAAAGACCCTCTTTCCCAAAATCCTATGAAACTTACACTCATTTTTCAAAGCACATATACAACCTCTTCTTCAAAATAAGTAGACCTACACTCATTTTTCAAAGCACATATACAACCTCTTCTTCAAAATAAGTAGACTTTTAAACAAGATTTGAAATAGACCACAAACCTTAAGCGCTAAATTAAGCAGACTATAGACATCACTTCCCTAAACCTAGTCTAAGTCATATGGAGCTACCTCAGGTAGATTCTAGGGGGTGCCTAACACATTTTCCTTAGAAGAACAAGAACCCTTATCCAAATCTCATCGGTTAGCAAATTAATAGGATAATAATCTAATAAATAAATAGGTACCCTAGTATACCTTTAAATATTAGGTGGTGTCTGTTTTCATCAACAACAGGAAAATCACTAGTTGAATCTTGTTTTGACTTGTGCAAAATTGGGTGTAACAATCTGCATAACTCTTCTGCCTACTCTTCGCTATCCAGATACGATCCGGAATCAACTTCACTTAATCTAAGGCATCACGAACCAAATTTGTACCCAACTTTCTAACGTCACCATCCTAGAACCAAACAACAGGAGAATGGCAATGCCTACCATATAAAGCCTCATATGGCGTTGTCCGAATGCTGGACTGATAGTTGTTATTATATGAAAAATCTGCCAATGACAGGAATTTATCCCAATGGCCTCCAAAATAAACAAGATAAGTCCTCAACATATCCTCATGGATTTGAATAGTCTCCTCGGACAGACCATTAATCTATAGATGGAATGCAGTGCTAAGCTCCACCTGGGTGCGCAACTCTCACTGAATAGCTCTCAAGAAGTGCACTTAGTACTTTGGCCCGAGATGGTAGAAACAAGTGCACCATGCAAATGAATAATCTCTGATGTAGATATGTGCTAACTTCTCTAAAGTGTACGAAGCCATCACCACAATAAAATATGCAGACTTGGTCAATCTATCCAAAAATGACTCAAATAACATCAAACTCCCTCAAAGTCCCTGGTAATCTTACCACAACGTCCATAGTAATGCGCTCCTACTTTTATTTCGGCATAACCAACTTCTTAGTCAAACCACCTGGTTTCAAATGTTTATACTTATCTTGCTGGCAATTCAAACACTGCAAAACATGTTCAACTATGTCCTTCTTTATCTTCCGCTACCATTAATTCTACTTCAAGTCATGGTAAATCTTTGTGATACCTGGATGAATAGATCTCGAACTATGAGCCTCCCCAAGAATCAACTCCCTCAAACCATCAACAATAGGAATATAAGTTCGACCTTGTAGTCGCATACCTTCTTTGTGCCACAACACAACACTATATCCTTAAGAACCAACAAATATGGATCATCATACTGCCGAGCCTTAATGCGGTAAAACAAAGACCACTGTGCCACTACACAAGCTCTACTAGGCTCAGAAATATCCAATCTCACAAATCTGTAATCCTGGGCGTAAACATCTATAGCCAACAACCTCTCCTCAGCTGGAATAAATGCCAGACTACTCATACTCTCTGCTTTCTAGTTAAGGCATCAACTACCACATTTGCCCTTTCCAGATGATACATAACAGTGTTATCACAATCTTTCGGCAACTCTAACTACGTCTACCTACTGCCTCAAATTCAGATCCTTCTGCTTACACAAGTATTGAAAACTATGATGATCAGTGTAAACCTCACACGACACACCACACAAGCAGTGCCTCCAAATCTTAAGCGCATGAACAATAGCTTCCAATTCCAAATCATGAACTGGATAATTCTTCACATGGGTCTTCAACTATCTAGAGAATAAGCAATCACCCTACCATCCTGCATCAATACCACATCAACCCCAATATGTCAAGCATCATAATACACGATATAAGGCCCTGAACCTGTAAACAACACCAACACTGGAGTAGTAGTCAAAGCAACCTTGAGCTTCCGATTGCTCTCCTCACTTTCACGACCCAAATCTTACCTAGTCGTTATAGTAGGTAAACCAACCCGCTAGGTAATCCAACTAATAATATCATCATCCAACTAATATTCATTAATAATTAAAGAAGTAAAAGTGCGGAAATTATTACAACTATTCCCCAAGAACCGATGATACAAGCCATGAGCAACTAAGAATTGAATTACAATGTTGGCGAGAAGAAATACTTTATCCTTTTGAAAGTTACATAAACAAATTTACAAGTCTATACTACCAAGAACTATAAGATAGTAGATAGCTATAATGCTGAAGTCTTTAATACTCGTCCTCAAACTCCGCAGCGGCCTAGCTCTAATATCTGCCCGCAAAGTGCAAAAGTGTAGTATGAGTAAAAGCAGCCCCACGTACTTAGTAAGTATCTCGATTAACCTCATTGAAGTAGTGACCAGGTTTTTAAGTCAAAAGATACTCACTAATATAAACTGTGCAGTTAACCAATAGAAATAACAAGAGAAATAACAAGATAGATAACAAGGAGGAATATGAGAAATAGTAAACCAATTAACTAAAAGAAATAACGGTTATGTTTCTCAAATATCATAACCAAACCTTTTCTTAACAACTCAAACCAAGAGGGTGAAACTATATCCATAAAAACAACATAGTCAAATTCATAAACCCGTATAATAAGAGGAATGTGTACAAGATATCAAATTAAATGGAATAGCAACACGTTCGTGCATTTATCTCATTCTCACCAAGCATATGTATATATGGAAAATAAAATGGCACAACAACACCCATCGCGTATTTGTCTCATCCTCACCAAGCATATGTATATATGTCAAATCAATTGGCACAGCAACACCCTTCGTGTATTTATCTCTTACTCACCAAGCATATGTATAACAACATCAAAAAAGTAGAAGGCGTATAGCTAAAAGTAACAATAAGGTAAGAGGCATAGATGTAACAATAAAAAACAAGGTAGAAGATATAGATGTGACAACAACAAGAAATGTAAATGGCATGTAGATAGTAATAACAAACAATGTAGAAGG
The DNA here is from genome assembly GCA_002018475.1 of Nicotiana obtusifolia. Classification (NCBI taxonomy): domain Eukaryota; kingdom Viridiplantae; phylum Streptophyta; class Magnoliopsida; order Solanales; family Solanaceae; genus Nicotiana; species Nicotiana obtusifolia. The sequence goes on along the minus strand of MCJB01002803.1, from coordinate 84,248 downwards.
CATGACGATAATAGTTACAAACAAGGTAGAGGGCATGTAGATGACAGTAGCAACAAGATAGAAGGCATAGATGTAACAACAACAAACAAACTAAAGGTCATAAATGTAACAATAATAAATCAAGGTAGAAGGCATATATGTGAATACAACAAAACAAGATAGAAGGCATAAATATAACAATAACAGCCTTTGAAAAAGGAATAAATGTGTATGTGAGGGAAGGATAATACAATATAATGAATGTCTCTCGTCCTTGCCTGCATGGAAACACCCTTCGTTCCTTGAACTCTCATCCTCAATTGCACGGAAAAACCCTTCGTTCTTTGAACTCTCATCCTCAATTGCACGGAAACACCCTTTGTTCCATTATCATATCACTCTTCCTTATTAAGCACGAAACAACCCTTCGTGCAATAAATCAAGAAGTATAGAAATACCCTTCTTCGATAAATCACTCTTCCTCACAAATATGGAAACATCCTTCGTGAAATTCACTCTTCCTCACCAAACATATATAAAATAGTACCAAACAAGGTAAGAAGCATAAATAACATCAAAAAAAGTGATTACGCATAATACTTCACGTGAGAGATAATCATAACTTTTGCACCATTAGGCCAGCCAACATTTCAAGAACTGTAATGTTCAAATATCTCAACAAAACTTATGCATGATCCTCAGCATGAATATGAAAACTCAAATATCACAAGAATAACAGATGTAGATATATGTTCTTGATATAAAGTACAACTAAATCGAGTATATTAACAAATTGAGGAATAGTCCATCATGTTCAATTAAGATATCATGAACTAAAGAACAGTCTCTAGCATGAATAATTGTGCTCATGTTATCATAGATCCAGGTGAAGCATAAGTCATGAAGAACACACAATCCAGCAAGGCATAAAGCAACCTAGAATCTACCCCGAGCATAGATAACCATAGGACATGCATGTTAGCTCGTTACCTCGCATATGTATCACTCCTGCATGTAAAAAACAATATCATTTATTAGGAATAATTCCCACAATCAAAGCAAGGCAATAAACTTACCTCATTCCGGAGCAAGTTCAACAACCCAATGCGACTTTCTTTAGAAAAACTCCTCAAGACTATCAAAACCTAGTCAAATATCATCTAAAAAGTCAAATAATGCTAATGGAAACATCCCCAATCAATAAAGGTTCAATATTAGACTAAATCCCAAAAGTCAACAAAAAGTCAACCCGAGCCCACATGCTCCAAATATGAAATTGAGACCAAATGCCAATGACCCATAACCCCACGAGTCCAAATATATAATTATTTTTAAGATTGACCTTAGTTCCAAATTACCAAAATTATCTCCCTTAAGTTCAGACCCAAAAACCCAATTTTCACACTTTAAAATCTTAGATTTATGGATAAAAATCTAGAAGGAATCATGATATATAATCAAAACTAAGTTAAAAATAATAACCCTAGAAGTTGAGGTGAAAATCTCTCTCAAAATTGCCTCATCTCGAGCTCTAGATCATTAAAATGGCGAAAAATGGTCTAATCCTGATTTTTTGGTTTAAAAATACGCCTGGGAGAAATTCCTCTTGGTGTTCGTGAAGGACATGTCACGTTCACGAAGGCCAATGATCAATGACCGGCGCGTCCGTGATGCTAACCTCGCGTTCATGTAAGCTACTCCCTCCAAGTCTTCGCGTTCGCATCCAACCCTTCGTGTGCGCTAAGGCCAGCTCCCCCAAAACCTTCGCGTGAGCAAAACTCTGCTCACCCAAGATACTCTCCACGAAGGCGAGACTAGATCCGCATTCGCGAAGCACTAAAATCACACGAGAAATCAGCAACAGAAATATGAACAAAAATGGTCCAAAATCCCCCTGAAACTCATCTGAGCCCCTCGGGACCCCGTCCAATCATCCCAACAAGTCTATTTTGCTAACACAAACTTGCTCGAAGGCCCAAGATAGAAAAAACAACTTAAAAACAAGGAATTAAGAATCAACCAAGAATTTCAAAAGTTCAAAGTTCTAACTTTCATCTAGAAGCATCGAAATGATCTCGGGTCATTCGAGACCCAAACCAAACATACGTGCAAGTCCAAAATCTTCATACAAAACTAAGAGGGCCATCAAATCACCAATTCAGGGTCATTTACTCAAATGTCAAATATTGGTCAACTCCAACAACCTAAAGCTTCCAAAATGTGAATTCTTCTTCAAAAATACCCCCGAACCTCTGGGTGATCAAAACCAACCACAACGGCGAGCTATAAAATATCAAATGAACCTACTCAAAATCTCGGATCAGAAAACGGACTGTTGGAACTCAAAATGACTAGTCGAGTCATTACATTCCCCCACTTAAACATACGTTCGTCCTCGAACATGCCAGGAATCGTTCCAAAACTATCAATTAGCTCAACAAACTCTTCATACACTTTCCCACAACTTGTACCATGTCACCCCACACATGCATATAAATCCAACTATCCCATCTCAATTGAAGTTTTCTCTCTTGACCTCCACTTATAAGCCTTCAAACTCAACCTCAATATCAAGAACTCCCTTCCTGAATCTGATATTCATAAGTACTTCTACTATATCAACCTCCATATCCGCTATCAAGCAATATATGGACTACCAAGACGCAACCACATGATACATCCCGCATCATTCATATCTCTAGCCATACCTCTTAGTCACAATACTGCTCAGAACCAAACCCAGTATCAGTCAAATGTCCCAACCCAATAGATTCTCATTTCAATACTTCACAACAATGCTAATGATAAAAGAAACATGTAGAAACTCGTAATCACTTATCATATCAACAATTCATGGAGTCCTCTCGTTCGATGAGAGTAAATGCCAAGTTCTGAGCTGCACAATGACATTCTTCTTCCAAACATACACCATCAAAATCGGATCGCGCTAATGTTAGGTCCAATAACTTCTTCTCATCTAGTTAAAGATGCTTGACAAACAAGTCACACCCGACGCCACATGGAACCTTATACGATGCGGTTTGTGCACCAAATGAGCTATAACTCAATTATGACAAATAATAGTAAGAGAATCAAATAAAATAGCTACCAAGCAAGTTTAACACGTAGGTCAAATAAAACATAACCTTATGAACCATTTCCACAAAGGAGAAGCAAAACACATGAAACAAGCACAAGGAATCACATCCCATCATAATACTGCTGCGGCATGCAACCTGATCCCATATACTACTATTGTGGTGCGCATTTTGATCCAATCATATCAATCCTCAGTGGAGTATAAGGAGAAAACACATACTCACCAAACACATGTCCATAAATATCAAGCACGGTACAAATATGGGGAGGTGAATTGTCACGACCCAAAACCCACTATAGGTCGTGATGGCCCCCAATGTCTCTGTTACGAAAGCCAATGGTGAATTAGTACCTTAATTGTTCATTTTATCTAAATCATGAATCTTATTAAATAGAGAGATTGATGCATCAAAAATCGTAGATACGCATAATTTAAGTAAAATATAAAGTAAAAGTGTCTCAATGGTAAGAAAAACCATAAACAAATTTTAGAACACCCCAAAATCCGATGTCACAAGTGCATGAGCATCTAGTAGGAAGTACAATAATAATACAACCTCTGTTTGGAATACAAGATAGAAATGATAATGTAAGTAATTATGATGGAGAATATGTATGCTGCTGATCGTAATATGGGATGCAGCTCACGGTAAAGTCCCTGCAATAGCTGCACCTTTGCGCCCAAAAGACCACCAGAAATATATACTTGCGCAACAAGTGCAGAAATGTAGCATGAGTACGTATATCAACGCGTACCCAGTGAGTATACAGCCTAACCCTGGAGAAGTAATGATGAAGGACTGACATCGTCACTTACTAGCGGTTCAATAAATCAAGTACAGTAGAAAGTAAACAAGTATGAAGCATGGTAATTAAATAGTGAAAGCACATATAGGTACATGATATGATCCTCATCTAAACCGTAAACACAAGTCCTCAAATATTGGTTACCTCCTCAAATGGAGTATATAATGTGGTCCCCACCAGATAGGTCATCACAACTCAAGTCAGGAAAACTCATGTCAAATATTACGCACGGATGACCTGATCCCATAAGAGTGTTTCATGAAGTTTCAGAGGCGAACGACCCAATCCCATAGGAGTGTGACACATGATACTACCGAGGCGAAAGGTCCGATCCCGTAAGAGTGTGCTACATGATATTGTGGAGGTGAACGGCCCGATCCCATAAGAGTGTGCTACATGATACTGCCAAGGTGAACGGCCCGATCCCATAATAGTGCGTTACATGATACTACTAAGGCGAACAACCTGATCCCATAAGAGTGTGTTACGTGATACTACCGAGGTGAACGACCCGATCTCATAAGAGTGTGTTAGATACTGCCGAGGCAAATGACCCGATCCCATAAGAGCGAGTTGCATGATACTTCCGAGGCGAATGACCCAATCCCATATGGTGTTACATGATACTGCCGAGGTGAGCGACTCGATCCCATACGAGTGTGTTACATGATACTGCTGAGGCGAACGACCCGATCCAATAAGAGTGTGTTATGTGATACTGCCGAGGCGAACGACCTGACCCCATAAGAGTATGACACATGATACTGCCAAGGCAAACGGACCAATACCATAAGAGTGTGTTACATGATACTGTCGAGGGGAACTACCCAATCCCATAAGAGTATTTCATGAAGTTGCCGAGGCAACGGCCCAATCCCATTAGAATATGAAGCTTTTACGGGTCTTTGACCACACTCACGAATATATGTGTGAGTTATGAGATTCAAAAAAACTTTCCGATGGATACGCACAACGTGGAAGAAATCAATAAGGGAAGTACAATTTCTACGGCTGAACAAGTATCTTGTCAAGTATCTAAAATAGCGAGTCCATTACTTTATGTCAGTCTAGTCTCAAGTTATATGCGAATAAAAGCAAATGAACAGGCTAGAATAACGCAAATAATACGATTAAAGTATGGCGTGCGTCTAAGTCTATCCGGACATAATCAGGAATTCTAGCACACGCACAGACACTCATCACCTCTTACGTGCATAGCTCCCACAACATGTAGCACATAACAAATACAACACCTACGGGATAATTTTCCTTTCACAAGGTTAGACAGGAGACTTACCTCGCTCCCAAATACGATAACCGGATTCAACGCCTTTCTAACACCTCAAACCGATGCCAAACCATCTGAAGCTAATCAAACAATGTGCAAACCAATCAAATGTACTCCAACACTCGTAATTTAACAATTAGAAACAAATTTCCAACTCCTCAGGAAAAGTCAACAAAGTCAACCCCCGGGCTTACACGTCCGGATTTTGAAATTATCAAAAATAGTTATTACCCATAACTTATATTTTTTATATTCTGAAAATTATCAAATTTTTTCCATAATTAACCCTCAAATCGAGGATTTACCATTCTCATAACTTTGGGGCTCAAAACCCCAATTTCTACAATCTAAACACGGATAAAAATGATAACCAACGAAAGTAATCATGTAAAAACATCACAATAAAGGTCAGATATTTACTCCCTTGTTGATACGAGAGCAACACCATGAAAATTACCTCGAACGGAGCTCTAGAACTCAAGAGATTCTTAAAATACTAAAATGCTCGGTCTGTCCATTTAAAACCATATCCTGACGATTGTTGTTTTTAGCCTTCGCGGGACACCTTCGCGTTCGCGAAGAGCAATTTTTTGCGTTGACCGGTCAACCCGAATTTCCTTCTTTGTGTTTGCGGGATCTCCGGCGTGTTCACAAAGAAAAAAGTCCGCACCAGAAACCGACGATCTTTCCCTACACGAAATGGGCATACCTCTCTCACACGACCTTGGAATTCGACGATTCTTGTTGCTATGGTTCCGTAATTACGATACAGATCTAATGGTTCAATTCAATCACAAATCAAAGGTCGTTTTCTTAATATGGTACCCTTTATGTCCAAAGAAATGATGTTTGATACATCAAATAAGAGCGCGATACAACCAAAACACATCCGAAACACACCCGAGGCACCCGAGACCCCGTCCAATTACACAAACCAGTACCAAAACATAACATGAACCTATTCAAGGCCTCAAATCACACTACACTACATCAAAACCATGAATCTACGATCAAATCCTCCTTTTAACTACCAAACATTCAAACTTCGACGAACGCGTCCGAATTATACTTATACATTCCAGAATGACGCCAAACTTTACGTATAAGTCATAAATCATGTTACGAACCTATTCCAAGGCTCAGAACCCCAAACAGACATCGATAACAGCAAAGCCCACTTTAAACCAAACTTAGGAAATTTCAAAACCTTCGAATTTCCAACTTTCCACAATAAGCGCCAAAATGCTCCCAAACCATCCGATACCCAACCATAACATATGCCTAAGTCCGAAATCATCATACGAACTGGAACCTTCAAATCCTGATTCCGAGGTCATTTACTCAAAAGTCAAATACTTCGAACCTCCCGAAATTCAATTCACATGTACAAGTCATAAAACATGAAGTGAAGCTACTCAAGGTCTCAAACCGCCAAATAATGTGGTAGAGCTCCAAACGACCATTCGGGTCGTTACATTCTCCCTCACTTAAGAATACTTTCGTCCTCTAACGTGCCAAGAACTATTCCAGAGTTGCCCAAAATCACTGTTTAACACCCCGTGCACTTACCCCTGCCACCACAACCCATATGAGCGTATCTGCTCGAGCTTGACTCAAGATCCTTCCTGCTACCTTAGCCCACAATCCTTTGAACCAAATTCCAACATCCGAAATTCTCTACGAGGCCTGATTCTAACATACGAACATTGTATCAATCTCAACCCATTGTACCTAATATGAACATGCACCCATGTTGAAACCACACAATGCACCGCACAATTCGTATGCCCATAATAACATTCTCAAAAAGTAGAAGCTGAAAATTCACTATCCTGGTGCCCGTATTATACCCCATAACGTACATAAGCCCTAAACGAACCCTAGCGATATTGCAACGATGAGAGCGACCCATAGAAGCTCATAACCACCCGCCAAATCTATAATTCATGGAGTCACTCCGCTTGACAAGAACCATTACCTCATTCTGAACTGACTAATGACATTTTCTCTTTACTATACCTTACAAGCAGTCGTACAATCTGAAGCAAACCCCCCGCATTCCACAATCAAAGGAATAGAGCTCCCCTTAGGCGTAAACTCTCCCATTAGCGACCGTACCAGAATCTACATACCCGATTTCGATCCCTAACAATCAAATGACTAACACGTCACACTCATACGATCTTCCCGTGGGATATACTCCCACTACCGTGCCCACCAGGTAGCAAAATCTGAACATCAATGGCCATTGACCATGCTATTTATATAGCACTAGCCAAGCATCCGCATTTCAATACCCAGCACTCCACCACAAAACACACCATCCTCAGGCTGCCAATAGTGGCAGCATACTCTGAACATCTGAAATCTCTCCCCGACTATTTCGAGCTCGTGACGTTCCTGTCAAAACTGGATCGCAACCTGATCCGTAAAATTCCAATTCCATACCGCTCACTACACCTACCATGCTGCTACGTAAGAGTACATGAATTTTATCATAACTCTTGAACCACTAGTAGAATAAATATTTCGTCGGCTAGAACCTTTCATTTAACTTATTTAGAAGAAGTATCGCGACACTCTAACTTCCCATAGCCGCAAAAGACATAGAACTCAAGTCGTGTTCTAAACCGTCATAACTCTTCCGGGACCCATTTACACATAATCAAAACCATCAGAATCAAATACCTCCAAATCAATAAAATTACAAAGGTTGTCAAGCCCGCACGTACAACCGTGAAACACCAGTATTTCCTAATACACCGAAGGAGTTGATCATTTCCACAACTATGCTGATTCAAGCCATTACTAGCTGACTCAACTTCTCCCAATATACTCTCGACTTGCCTTTTAAATAATAGTTCTACTCAAATACACAACGGACCTCAAACAATACTCATCCCGAGTGACCCGTATCACAAGACCACGTCATCTCAATACCCATTTTAAAGCCATTTCATACCATCCTCATGCAGTCTATAGTAACCCAAACTGATACACCCGTGCTGATTAAATCTTCTATCGAATCTGAAGTTGTTTCTCCCATTTTTCTAACACTCCACCGCAGACCCGTTGACAACATAGAAATGATCCAAGTACACTTCACACTCTACTACAAAACCCAATCCTCAGCCACATAACGAACCTGAAAATCCTTAAGCACCATACCTAAAATCTTGAATCCACTAGAACTATTGTTGGGAGTCGCCCATTCTAGTCCATTCCCGATATTTAACCAAACCACTAGTGCTCCGTTAACACATGAGCACTCCAAAGAAGAAACCAGATGAATACTTTCCCTCGTACATCACATCCATCAAATCGCCTACACAAGTTACCCCTGATGTTTTCTTCCCTTAGTAATAACTAATCCACCAATGTATTAATAACCCAAAACTGCAAAGGCACATTATCATAGACGGTGGGTTCCCCTACTTAGCTTTAAGCCACAATTACATAATTCCATAAGTCATACAATTTTCTTCAAGCGTAGTACATACTTCATGTTGGATAGAAAATAAAGTTCGTCAGAGGGCCTTTACTGGAAATCACGCAACTTCTAACACCTCACAGAAGATAGCCCACTTGTGTAACCCCAGATGGCCATCTTCCAACGACATTGCCCTAATTATATTACAACCACCACAAAATTAGTTAATTCTTCTGAATCCACAGTCACACACCAGTCGAAAGCGCTTGCTCGTTCCCATCAACACCAAATGAAAGTCTAGAGATGCATCCAGAACTCGAAGTCATATTACATCCGAAGCAAACTCTCTTCGGTCATATTCAAACTTCCCTACTATAGTAGCCACCATCCCAAATGAGATTTATAAACTTAGTCATCATCCACCATGATCCCCAAATCTCTCCAAACGTTCTCAAAGCATGTGGCTATCCTACCACAGAATCCATACACTACTCTGCCATTCCCACTTTGGTTAAACCATCTCCTTAAGCAACTTCTTAGCCTTTGTTGTTCATACTTGACCTGCTAGCAATTCAACCTCCGCGAGACACCTCCCACCATGTCGTTCCTCATCCTTCGCTGCCTAATTGCTGCCTCAAATCAAAATCCATCTCTATAGCATCCAAACTAATGAATTGCCACCAGCTCTAAGCCTCCATAAAGATCATCTTTCTCGAGCCATCAACACTACAAACACTGATTCAACCTTGAAGCCGCCGAACACTGCCATCTCAAATAATCGCTGCTTAGGCACCACCCCGCAACACCCTACCCCGAAGGCAATTGAAAGGAGACCATAACACCGAGGATCCTTAATGCGTTCCAGCAAGGATGACTATGCCACAACACAAATGAGAATTCCACCACGTTCAAAAATATCATGTCTCGCTACTCCGCCAACCAAGGTCTGAACACCCATAGTCCAATTGCTTTTCCTCCTCTAGAATAAAATGCCGAACCTCTAAAGCATGCACCGAGAAATCCTCCATTCGAGTCATTCACTACCTCGAAACGTAAATAAGCACCCCACCATTACACCAACACTACGCGATCCCATAAGAGTGTGTCATATGATACTGCCTCGGCGAACAGCCTGATCCCATAAGAGTATTTCAAGAAGTTGCCGAGGCGAACGACCTGATCGCATAAGAGTGTGTTACATGATACTGCCGAGGTGAACGACCCAATCCCATAAGAGTGTGTAAATGATACTGCCGAGGCAAATGGCTTGATCGCATAAGAGTGTGTTACATAATACTGCTAAAGCGAATGACTCGATCCTATAAGAGTATTTCATGAAGTTGCCCAGGTGAACATCCTGATCCCATTAGAATATGAAGCTTTTACGGGTCTTTGACCCCACTCACAAATATATGTGTGAGTTATGAGATTCAAGAAAACTTTCCGATGGATACACACAACGCAGAAGAAATCAGTAAGGGAAGTAAAATTCTACGGCTAAACAAGTAGCTTGTCAAGTGTCTAAAATAGCGAGTCCATTACTTTACGCGATCTAGTCTCAACTCAAAATAATAATTAAAGCAATTGAACAGGCAAGAATAATGCAAATAATACAATTAAAGCATGGCGAGAGTCTATGTCTACCCGGACCTAATCAGGACTTCTAGCATATGCACGGACACTCGTCACCTCATACGTGTTTAGCTCCCACAACATGTAGCACTTAACAAATATAACACCTATGGGGTAATTTCCCCCTTACAAGGTTAGACAGGAGAATTACCTCGCTCCGAAATCTGATAACCGGCTTCAACGCCTTTCTAACACCTCAAACAGAGGCCAAACTATCCAAATAACTAATCAACCAACGTGCAAACCAATCAAAATATACTTCAATACTCGTAATTTAATAATTAGAAATAAATTCTAAAGTCCTCAAGAAAAGTAAACAAAGTCAACCCCAGGACCACGCTTCCGGATTTTGAAAATTGTCGAAAATAATTACTACCCATAACTTACATAGTTTATATTCTAAAAATCATCCAATTCAATGCATGAATTGACTTTCAAATTAAGGATTTACCATCTCATAACCTGGGGGCTCAAACCCCCAGTTTCTACAATCCAAGCACGGATAAAAATGATAACCAATGAAAATAACCAAGGAAAAACATCACAATAAAGGTCAGATATTTACCCCTTGTTGATACGAGAACAAAGCTGCAAAAATCACCTCAAATGAAGCTCTAGAACTCAAGATATGCTAAAAATACCAAAATGCTCGGTCTGTCCATTTAAAACACTGTCCAGACGATTTTTGTTCTTCGCCTTTGCGAGACACCTTCGCGTTCGCGAAGAGCAATTTTTCGCATTGGCCGTCAACCAAAATTTCCTTCTTTGCGTGTGCGGTACCTCCGTCGCGTTCGCGAAGAACAAAGTTCGCATCAAAAACCAACAATCTTTCCCGTCACGGAAATGGGCACAACTACTACCTCGGAATTCGATGATTCTTGTTGCTATGGTTATGTAATTACGATACGGATCAAATGTTGCAATCCAATCACAAATCAAAGGCCTTTTTCTCAATATGGTACCCTTTATGTCCAAAGAAATGACGTTGAAATATCAAATAAGAGCGCGATACAACCCAAACACATCCAAAACACACTCGAGGCCCCGGGACCCCGTCTAATTATACAAACCAGTCCCAAAACATAAACAAACCTACTCAAGGCCTCAAATCACACAAAACAACATCAACACCATGAATCAATGATCAAATCCTCCTTTTAACTTTGAAACATTCAAACTTCGACGAACGCGTCTGAATTGCACTTAAACATTCCGGAATGACGCCAAACTTTACGTACAAGTCATAAATCACGATACAAACCTATTCCAAGGCTCAAAACCCCAAACTGAAATCGACAACACCAAATTCCACTTCAAACCAAACTTAAATAATTCTAAAACCTTCGAATTGCAAACTTTCCACAATAAGCGCTGAAATGCTCCCGAACCACCTGATACTCAACCCGAACATACGCCCAAGTCTTGAATCGTCATGCAAACGTATTAGAACCTTCAAATAAGAATAATACAGTTTGGAAAAGATAAGCACGACTAAGGTGCAATAAGCAAATAAACATTTCAAGTGTCATCTAGCTCATATATCACCACAAGGCCTACACATGACCATAACATGAGTTTGAATAATTAAGTAGTCTCCACTCCATCACAGTGTAAGAGCATAATACATAAAACAGACCATGGCATAAATAAGACTAATTCCAATCCCGCATGGAATACATATTCTCAATAGGATTGCCTGTAGGCCCCTAGAACTGACCCAAACCATTCCAAAACAAGTAAAATAATCTTCCAATAGTCCATGATGAACCTTTTTATCTTCCACATAGGGAAATCCCAAGTAGGTCCAAATCTTCTCGTATCGACTGGTGATTTCTGAATATCACCAACTCAAATACTGAAAAGCAACATCTCAACTCATTTCCTATTCGAGTCCTTCTAATTGCACAGATTATAGAGATTACCCACGATCCTCTACATCCTTATGAGATTCAATGCATTGAACACAAATCCTCTCAAGTGACCTATGCATGATACATATAGTCAACTGTCTAACCATTATTACACTTCGACCATCCGCAACCAAAGAAATACTCTGCCTCTAAGAAAACCCAATCTCTAAATCTCAAGACTATAAGAATCTTCATACCTAATTTCTAACTCTCCCACTTAAACAACTTTCATGTCACATTTACACAATCACTTCATCAGAAATCCTGTTGTACGTAGTCAAAGTATCCGCATATCAATACGCAATGAGTGTTCTACGACACACACCTTTCTCAGGCATATGGCATCCTCTTAAACATCTAAATTTTCTTTTACTGTCTAGGGCTTAGGATCTTTCTTTTGAAACTGAACCGCGACCTTGTCCATTTAATCCCAATCCCACACGGTTCACTGCATCTACCATGATAGTATACGCAAATACGATAATCCCACTTTTAACCTTAAACCACAACTATGATGATCCTCCTCATAAGCACTTCATCGACCAGAAACATACCACTTAACTCAATTCATGAAACCATCACAACTTGACACAAACTCTCTCTGCCCGTAAAAGACATCATACTCAAAGTTGGGGTTAAAACCATCAGAAGCTCTTAGCCGATTATACTGAAGAACCAGCCCATGCTATTACCATGCTAGCCCAAGCAATTGTTATCTGATTCGTATTCCATAATACTCTAGATTGCACCAATGATGATACAGGAAGTGTCCCAAGTTGTCAAATGCACTAGAACCATATTTTCAAAGCCAACCACTCTATTCTAGTTCCATTATACATAACCAAATCATAACGAACAATTTGTGTACCATTGCACATCATCCCATTCAGAATAAGTAATCTTGCCCATAGACAACCGAGCGAATATGTTCCATTCCACGCTATAACCATATTGAATTTGGAATTCAAGCAAATCAGCAATCCCCATGCATTATTCAAGCATAACACATCACATATCTGATACATCCTTATTCGAGTCTATCTTGATGCCACTCTACTCAAGTCACAACAAGCCCACAAATGCACCTCTGCCTAGAATCTAAACAACACACGTCCACATAACTCGATCATCGTTGGTAAGCTCCCCCACTTGGCCTAAAGCGATATTCACATCATCCGGGAGCAACCAATAACCCCGTAAGTGTGAATAGCTAATTTTTTACCACACCCAAATTCTATACTATTTTAGTGTAATTAGGTCTAATTTTAATATTTTAAACTTTTATCGTACTCTTAATAGATTTTATTTAAAAAATAATTAAATTAACAAAAACTACAAAAATACTCACATTCTTAGAGTATAATTTTTTTTCAAAGATATATTCAAAAATATATATGTACATATATATATATGGTCTCTTTCAGTAACAATTTTAATAAGTAAGATGTGGAATCTTTCTTAGTATCATTTAAAGTACATGTAAATATTTGCCTATATTGTAGGAAATGTTGGTTATTTTTCTTATTTCTATAATTTAATTAGTCTTTTAAAATAAAAGACAAAAGAAAAAGAAGTAAACTAAATAAAGCTAACGTAAAAATCTAATTTAATAAAGATAAACAATCCCAATACCTATCCCCCTTACGTTTCTCACCTCACGTTGCACACACACAACACTCCTCACATCCCAAACTCATCCTTCACGTCTCCCTTCACAAATCCTTCCCACTTTCCTAATATTTCTTTTCATCAATACACATGGACATGATCAGATTCTAGGAGTTTAATATAAATAGCAAAAACTTTAAAGAGAAAAGGGGAGGAAGGTAACGTAGTTGAGAGGAACAGAAAAGAAAAGATTCAGAAAATACTCAAGAGAGAAAAATATTGAGAGATTGCATTAGACTTTAAGAAAGGTTTCACTTCGTCATCTTTTAAAAAAAGAAATTTAGGAAGAAGATATGGAGTCTAAATAAAGCTAAAATACGAGTCAACATTCGGGTCACTATTAGGATTCCGATTTTACTCGAGGATTTCAGTTCTTATTGCGGTTTCTAAATCTAATTGTTATTGTATTTAGTTTGGATTTTCATCATTGTAAACTTGTTATGGATGTTCTTTCTATCATATATTGAAGAAGATTTGCATCCCCAAGTTTCTTTCTACTAATTTTTTTTTCATTCCTTTAAGTGTTAGTAATTTGAGTTAAAAGTTGGTAAAAGATAATACAATAATTTATGAAAAGAAATACTTACAATTTTTGATGTTTGGACTGTTAATTACTGGCAGAATTGCATCTTCATGTTATTTAAATTTCCTCACTTTAGTGTCAACCATGATACTGAAAGTTGTCATATTTTTGTCTAGATTCTAACTAGTATCCAATAATATTTCCTTAAAATCCATTTCCATGTTAATCCATTAGTGGGTTGGACGAGGGATCTAACGAACCAATATTTAGTCAAATTTGGTTGTCTAGTAGAATATAATGGCAATTGAGGTTGTAGACTTCAAATGTTTGGAAATTTCAGAGAACACAAAGAGAGTTCTCATTATGCTTTAATTTTCAGTACATTCTTTTATCATTTGGAGAATTATTTAATTTAATACGCTACTTTGGGTATTGAATCATAAAGTTACATTTTAAAATTGTATTTAGATGGAATATATTATTTAGGTCAATAATTAATTTATGTAGTTTAATTAGTAAAATTGAGAGTTGAAGTACTTTTATTAAAGATGAATATATGAATACAATAATTTTTCTCATTTCATTATTTTTTTCCTTTAGTTTTTTTTTTCTAATTCCTTTTAGTTAAATTATTCATTGATATATTTCTTCTTCTTCTTCTTCTTAATTTTTTATTTCAGGGGATAAAAAACGTATGTGTGGTAAAATTTCTTTATAGTTTAGTTCAAAGCTTTCTGTATGTAGTTTAGTTAGTAGGATGATTTCATTAGTTTATATTTTTTAGTTTTCTTTTTATTCTCGGTCATATTCACATCTTATGAATTTACATTATAATCTAGTGTTTAGTGTCATTTTTGTTTAATATTTGTTATGTGTTTAATAATTAAATTTGATATTTGTTGGCGTTAAATTGTTTGTTCGAATCAATATTTTTATTTGTCGAAGAACGACTCAAGAAAGTTTTAAATAATTAGACCACATAATAATTGGCCTGTAATAGTTGATTCATTTGACTTCGCCTAATAGGATAAAGCTTGGGTGGATAGAAGAATTTAGGCCTATCATTAAAGAAAAAGTATTTATAAGGCAACGAAATAAGCCATGAACTAATTCAAGACTCCTTGCAATAAGTAATAAAGTAATAATAATAAAATATACAAATAAATGAAATACTCTCAATACGCTAGTATACTTTAGGCGCGTGTTAACCATTCAATTATCGTGATTATGTACACGTTCGCATGATTATGATTTCCCAAATTAAAGGCAAAGTATTCGTTCGCGCGACTTTAACAAAACAATCTTAAAAATAATAAAGTGTTATTAATTATATAAACGTACGCGTGACATGATTCTTGACGCACCAAACAAAATGAATACACGTATGCGTTATTCGTTTCAAGAAAATTCCATAATTAAAAATGATCAAGCAATTAAAAGTTCTTTAAGGCATAAGTGCATACATTTCCCTAGAATATGAAATATCTAGAATTAGTTAAGCCAGGTATAATTATTAAAGCGACCATACTAGAACCACGGAACTCGGGAGTGCCTCACACCTTCTTCCGGATAAATAGAATTTCATACCCGGCCTTCTGTATTTTGCAGACTTAAACAGAGTCAATTTTCTTGAATTGAGATTTTAAAATTAATGGTGACTTGGGACAACGTAAACATTTATTCCAAGTGGCGACTCTTTAAAATAAAATAAATTAATCTCTTTTCAAATAATGTCACTTAAATTGGAAAAACTTCTTTATTTGGCCTTTTCACCAAAAAAAGGAGGTGTGACAACTCTAGCTACTAGGCTGGACAAGAACCCAGAACTTCTAGTTCAAGGTTCAGAATTCGAGCTTGTAATGTGATCTATGCTTGGCTTTATTGCTGTACGATATTATTGTGTTTCTGGGCCTAATATGCTAATTGTCGTATATTTACCGCTTTGATATTATTTGAATTGTATTAAATTATCTTCTTACGCCTCCCTTCAGAGTCTTCTGAATTTAAGGTGCACACGTGCGGGTGACCCACTTTTCTGTTAGAGGTCATGCAAATTAGAACGAGGCTGGGTCAGTAACTAGATCGGGTAGACTTTTGTGCTCCCAATACGTTGCCCCCACCTCTACTCGAGCTGTCCTCTTGTGTAAGCCATGTCTAAAACACTCCCCCCAGGATTTAAACCTAGAATAATATAGCCTTATGCTGGATCCCTAGTAAGAATGTTTGTTTGCATCAAATGCATTTGACTTTTGGGGCTCAACACGGGGATTGGGTCAATCTAGGATAGGTGTACCCGAAAATTACAAGACCATCTTGATGCATCTTTTGTGCTACCTATACATTATGTTTGATTCGGTTTATGTATGTTGACCGGCTTCTAAGAATTAAAAATAAAAAATAACAGAAAACCAGAAGGAAGAAATTGGAGAGAGAAAACTTAGTCGATTTTTAAAAAATCTCGGTATTTGAAAGTCCAAAAATCCTGTCAAAATATTACCCCAAAAAGATTATTACAAAATACGCTTTAATTTTTTCAAAAACGTGTCATCCCATTCCTGAAATATTTACGAACTATGCGGGTCTGATTCTTACCGGACGTGAGATACGTAGGCAACCTTCATAGGGTTCGGCCCCATTTTTACAAAAATAACCAAAAGAAAGAAATGTGTCAAGTGAAACAAATAAGCCAACACAGCTTCGATTAATCTCGAGTCATTTCTATTGGAATAGACTTAGAACATCTTCATTGTCGAAGGGATGTACTCGCAAGAAAGGACGCGTCTGTCAATTGGGAATCACCTTTACCATAATGCCCTCCCCGACCCTAAAGCTTCCCTTGGATGTACGAAGGGGCCATAGTTGCAAAAATAGCCACCCTTTCCTTGGCCACAATTGAAAAAATAGCCACCTTCTCTCTGACTTATCTTAAAATTGGGTTATTTACAAAAGATTGTTTTGCAAAAAGAGTGCGTTGGTTTTGTCTTTTGAAAGTGTCAACCTTTGCCTTAACCACCCACAGGTACAAAATGAGCGCTGTCTAGAACACACCGCTGACGGTTGTAGATGAGGCTCCTCTTCAGCTTCAGATGTGGTGGTATGACTTGGGATACGATGGTTAGAAGTGGGTCACCAAGAACCTTGGAGCCCTCACAGATATTATGAAAGTTAAACCACGGGACGATTTGATTGAGGCACTAGTGAGCTTTTGGGATCTCGTTCAATTTGTCTTTGACTTCTCTGATTTTGAGCTCTCTCCCACTCTAGAAGGGGCAGCAGGATATTCCGGGTTTGGCAGGGATTTGAAAAACCAGAAGCTCATATTCCCGAGGGCTCTCTTTTTACATCATTTTTTCGATCTCTTGAACGTCGGTAAGCAAATCAAAATGACCAACATAGTCAGAGGGTGTTGTTCTTCATACTTCTTGTACTCCAGGTTCGGGTAGCCAAAAGGATTTGAAATGCATGAAAAGGGCCTTGACAACAAGCAGAACAAGGACACATGGCAGATTCACCGTCGCTTCGCCTTCACAGTGGCTTTTATAGGAATTATGGTCTTCCCAAACGAGGAGTGGACAATTGATACCCGCATAGCCAGGGGTGTACATGTCCTCACTACCAAAGACAACCGCAATCTTGCCCCGATCATTCTATCGGACATCTATCGAGCTTTGACTTTGTGTAAGTCTGGGGCAAGATTCTTCGAAGGGTGCAATGTTTTGTTGCAAATGTGGTTGATTGAGCATCTCTGGCTTCACCCCAGGTTCATGAGCTATGGTCCGAGCTAGGCCAATTTCATTGAGAGTTATGAAGAAAGAGTAAAAGATTACAACTTGCCAGAAGGGGTGGAAGCCTGGATATCCTACCTAAGATCTTTAAATGCAATCAAATTGAGTGGACTTTGAGATAGCTCCCGGTAAGAGAGGTGATACATATGCCAGCTCTAAAACGTTATTTGCTGTTGTTGGGTTTGAGAAGTGTCAAGTCGTATGCGCCATAGAGAGTTCTACAATAGCTAGGAAGGTACCAAGTAGTGCCTGATGATGCAGATTTAAGTGTGCAAGTGATTGAACTACACTCCGAAGCCTCACTCCCCGAGGCTTTAGTCCAGCAAATTTGGAATGGTTGCCGCTACTTGAAAGATGATACCCGGGTGCCAGATCCTGTGAGAGGTGAGGTAGATCCGGGTTATGCGATGTTGTTTGGGAAGAGGTCCTGCGTAAATCATGAGGCAGAGTCCGAGCTCGAAAGGCCCACAAAAAGGCCGCATGTTCAAGCCTTTGATGATAAGATCCAAGAATGGTTGGCGTGGGGTAAAAAGAAAAAGGGATACAAAGCATCCATCCATGCCATGGAAGAAAAGCTGAGGAACCTCCATTTTGAGAAAGACTTGCAATCACACGAAGCTGAAGGAGAAAAGAGGAGTCTGATCCGCAAAAATAAAGTCCTTGGTGCCCAATTTCAACAGATGAAGAAAGCCTTAGAGGTACCGGTCAAAAGTAGGAAAGACCAGAAAACCGTTGCCAATCTGATAGAAAAGGTTCAAGATTATGATGCTATCGTGGTGATGACTGAAAAGGCGTTGGATAAAGCCAAGGAAAAAATCGTACAGTTAAATGATGAGGCCTAATCTAGTAAGGATCTCCAAGTAACAAAATTTGAATAAGATAGGGCTTAGTTAGAGAGAGAGAGAGAGGGCCCATTGGGTACGTTCGGGAACTCAGCTCCGTGCCCAGTTAAAAAAATGAGAAGGTACAATAGAGACTACTAGCATGCAGATTTTGATAGGAAGAGGGCTCAGGCGAGAGTCGAGCAGGCTAGACTTCGGGCTCAGTTGGAGTCATCTTTAGATCGGGAGGGACACATAAGAGAGGTAGCCACCACTCACCAGCAGTAGTTACAAGATCGAGACCAGAACTTTCAGTACTTCGGAGAGCAAGTCCATGATTTGGCTATCTATACCACTCAAAGTTATGTGAACTGACACGAGATAGATTATGAGAAGATTTTGGAACATGCACCAACTTTTGTCTGTCATCTTGCAGAAGAGTTAGAGTGGATGTATCGTACATTGGGGGGTCAGCCAGGGCAAGCCCCACTATGAGCAAATGTTCTACTGGTTGAAAGCAAAAAGATTGGTTGAAACATAGTTGTAGTTGTTAGAACTTTTCATGTAGTAGTTATGTTGTAGTTTGAGTCATTGCTGAATCTTATAAATAATTGTCATTTATTCCCGTCAGAGTCTATTAAGTCCTTTTTGATGTAATGCCCTTTCTGTCATTATATTTTGAATAGTTTGTTTTGTTAAAAAAAAAAAAGACTATTACTGTCTTCCCCTGAACCACGTAATGATCTAATTCATGTTCAACATGATACGTAGGCAACCTCCAACGGGTTCGATGAAATTCTTTTTAAACCACAAAATAGTTTTAAAAAATAATAGGATGGAAATGATTAAAAAAAAAGAGGAAAGAAAAGAATAAGAAAATAGAGTTTTAATGTCAATAAAATAAACCAATAAGTCGGGATGAAGCATGAAGCCTTCCAAGCACATTCTAGAAATGAAAATGGCATTAGGTGCATGACATACACTATCTGATCAATATCTGCAAAATGCCTAACTCTAACACGTTTGTTGTTTATCATTCTAAAGAAAAGTTAAACACCAGTAGTTGGTTTTTGGTTTAAACTGGCGACTCACCCTTACAACACGAGATCAAAAGGAAAAAGTAAAATGGAAAACAATAGTGAGAATGAGTCAAATAATGATGATGTCCATGGACAATTGGTCGAACAAGGTTCGGGATTTGTTGAAGAAGTAAGAGTGCTAAAGCAACAATTGACAGAGATGTACCAAGCCTGGGTGAATGGGCAGGCCCCATCTCCACTACCCATAGGGCCTTCAAATAATCTTCATAATGGGTGTGTAGCACTCAAGGGCCCATCTCCATAACAAGTAACCTACTGTACCAAACTGGATTCAGTACAAGCATTAAACTTCCCACTATTCTCAGTACCTCCATTCCACGTCCTCAAACCGCACCCTTCAGAAATGACCCACCTACTGTACCAATTGTCTATACTTTTACTGTCCCTCAACTCGCTCTTGCTCAAAAGTCCAACTATGATCCACAACTGAATCCTCATCATTCCCAACACTATTCTCCGGATCTGACTTTCAAGGATCCATATTCGTACAAGCATACTCCTCAGAACGTGTTCCCAATTGAGATCGAAAAGCCCGACAAGAATATCGAATAAGAGGAAATGACCAGAAAAATGAAGAGCTTGGAACAAACCATGAGAAACATATAGGTTTGGGAGGCCACATGAGTGTTTCGTTCAACGATTTATGCATGTTCCCCCATGTTCATTTGCCATTCGGCTTTAGGACCCCCAAGTTTGACAAGTATGATGGACATGGTGATCCCTTTGCCATTTGAAGAGGTATTGTAACCAATTGAGGGGAGCAAGAGGCAAAGAAGAATTACTCATGGCTTATTTTGGGGAAAGTTTGACATGAATTTCTTCAAAGTGGTTCATAGATCCAGACATCTCTCACTGGCACATTTGGAACGACATGGCTCAAGATTTTGTCCAACAGTTTTAGTACAATATTGATATAGTGCCAGACCGCTCCTCTCTCATCAACATAAAGAAGAAACCAACAGAAAGCTTCAGAAAATATGTAATCAAGTGGAGGGAGCAGGCTGCTAGGCTCAAACCACAAATGAAAGAGGCAGAAATGATTGACTATTTTCTCCAAGCTCAGGATCCCGATTACCTATATTACATGTTGGCCGCCATTGTAAATGTTTTGTTGAGGCAATTAAGATTGGTGAAATAGTTGAGAATGGCATAAATTCAAGAAAAAATGTGAGTCAGGCAGCCCTTAAGGTGACCACGCAAGCAATTCAAAGCGGGTTACGCAGTTTCGCAACTCTGAAAAAGTAGGAGGAAGGATCCAAGAAGGCATATGGGTTTAGGAGAGTTCAAAGAGGAACAGTTCCTTCCTGTATGCAATTCCAACAAGGACAATCCAATTCTCCTCAACATTACTATCTGCCTCAGGGACCCCGGTACTCTATTCCCCCACAATAATACACAGTGTTCAATCCTCGGGCTTATGCTAGGCCTCCCAATCACCAACAATGGCGGGCACCAATTCCGTAAGGCTCCCATCAACTCCGCCCAAACTTTCAGGCGCCATATAATCCTTGTCCCCGACAAGAATATGTTAGAGAACAGGTGCCAAAGAAAGAGTTTACCCCAATAAGAGAATCTTATACAAGCCTATTTCGAAATTTGATGCAGTTGCGGTTGATTGAACCTATCATGTTGCATTATTTGAATCCAAATTCAAAAGGTTTTGACTCAAAAATGCGAGATGTGAGTATTACTCTAACACTCAAGGTCATAGTACCGAAAATTGTTGGATGTTAAAGAAAGCCATTGAAGATTTGATTGAAGCAAAGGCAATAGTGGTGACAAACAATGAGGATACTCCTAATATCACAAACAATCCTCTCCCAGCGATGATCAGGATAGTAAGCAGTCTTGCAAGGCAGAGATGGCTGTTGCAACCATAGGCAAGAATCAAAAGTGATAGTAAGCCCGCCGCAATTGGCACCATTGACTGTGAAAGGTGCGAGTTCTAGTTCGAATTTGGCAAGCTTTGGAAAAATGATTCTCTATGTCCCTGGAAGCACAAAAAAGGTTGAGGTTCAAATGGGTGGGCCAAAACTATACATCCCTGGGGGCATTCAAAAGATCATTCTGAATAATAATTTGAGAAATATAACAGAGCTAGTCGTGATCTCGCCTGTTGCATAACTCCCAGTGTAAAACACAAAAGCTATTCCCTGGAATTATAACAAGACTGTCATGACATATAGAGGAAAAGAGATAGTTGAAGATAGATGAAACAGGGGGATTGACCTGATCTAGAAGGTGCTACGCTAGAGGAATTGAGAAAAGCTAAGCAAGCCAGGGAAAGTCATTTGCCAGTGAAAGAACCCGTTGTAGAAAAAGAAGCGGAGGAATTCCTTAAGAAGAAGAAAATGCAAGACTATTCAATCACTGACCAATGAAGGAAACCTCCTGCTCAGATATCCTTGTTATCTTTGCTTTTGCACTCAGAAAAGCATGCCCATGTGTTGATCAAAACTCTGAACGAGGCATATGTCTCAGAAAAGACAACAGTGAATCAGCTAGAAAAAATGGCTGAAAGATTCTTTGAAGTAAATAGAATTACTTTTAGCGATGATGATTTTCCTTAGGAAGGGGCTGTACACAATAGAGCTTTGCATCCTATGGTCAAATATGAAGGGCACTACGTAAAATGAGTCATGATTTACGGAGGCTCAAGTGTACATGTATACCTCTTTCTACTCTACAACAGTTGAATTTTAACATTAATAGAATTCGGACTAGTAATGCCCGCATCAGAGCTTTTGTTGGTTCAAGAAGAGATACTATTGGGGAAATATAACTCACCATGACAATCGGCCCGATTGATTTTAGCATTGTCTTTTAAGTGTTGGATATGGAAAATCCCTATAACTTTCTTCTAAGAAGGCCATAGATCCATATGGCCAAAGCTGCACCATCCACCCTACATCAAATGGTCAAATTTGAGTATGACAGGCAAGAAATTGTTGTTCAGGGGAGGACGATTCATTTGTCTAAAGAGACCCATCCATTCCATGTATCGAGGCCAAGGAAGGATGTGAATCCATATATATCAAGCTTTTGAGGTGATTGAGGTTGACCAAGTGGAAAAAGCAAAACCAATTATGCATCCACGTCTTTCAGCGACATCTATGATGGTAGTTGCGCTGATGTTGAGGAATGGCTATGAGCTAGGAAAAGGATTAGGATCCTCTCTGTAGGGAATTATGAACCCCATTGCCCTTTTTCGAAGAAAGATATATTTGTCTTGGGTTTTAAACTAACACCAGCTAACATAGACAAAGCCAAGTCCCGCAAAAAGAATTGTTGGAATTTGTCCAAACCAATCCCTCACATTGCCTACTCTTTTGTGAAGCCACAATTTGAAGAAGTCCAAAATCCTTCTACTCAGGATGACATTGACGAAGTTTTCCAGGGTCTCAAGGAGATGTTCTACGAGATCAATATGGTCCAAGTTGGTGTGGGCCCTAGCAGTGCAAGTGTTCAGTTGATTGGTCAAGATACCTCGCTCAACAACTGGGAAGCAACTCCTCTTCTCATCAGGAAGGAGTCTTGGTAGTCTGTTTTGTTGCTTTTTCTGTATTTGGATTATAGAGATGTAATCTAGTTATTTTAGTTTAATTGCTTTGCTTTGATGTTAACATTTCTATCCTTTCAAATTCAATGAAATGAAGTTCCAGTTTCATAGTAAAATTCTATTTTTTCCTTTCCCAATTTTTTTTTAATTTCTTATAATTTCAGTTTCATTAATGCTGGCTTTAAAAACATGAAATACATGAAGAATTCATGCCCATATCTTAAAAAGCTGTCTAACCTCGAAATAATGAATCAAAAAGTTGAGTATGATGAAGATGAGGCTTTTAAGGAAATAAAAAGGGAATTGGATCGATTTGAGAATAAGCCTAAGCCGAATTTAAATGAAGCTAAGGTAATTAATCTGGGAAGTCTTGAAGAAACCATAGAAATAAAGATAAGCATTCATACTGTACAAAAGACTAGAGATGCCATAATTCATGTTTTGTTCGAGTACATAGATGTATTTGCTTGATCGTATGATGACATGCCGGGTCTGAGTGCCGATTTGGTGGTTCATAAGCTTCCCACATATCTAATTTTCCACCAATCCAGCAAAAACAAAGGAATTTTAAGACATAAATGAGTGATAATATTAAAGAAGAAATCATGAAGAAACTAAGTGCAAATGTGACCCGCGTCGTCCGATATACTACATGGTTAGCAAATGTTGTGCCAGTGAAGGATGGGAAATCAGAGTTTGTGTTGACTATAGGGATTTAAACAAAGCAATTCCAAATGAAAACTTTCCCTTACCAAACGTTCATATCCTTTTTGAAAATTGTGCCAAACATGAGATCCAATCTTTTGTGGATTGTTATGTCGGGTATCACAAAATTCTGATGGATGAAGAAGATAAATAAAAGACCGCCTTCACCATTCCATGGAGATCTTACTGTTATAGGGTCACGCCATTTGGTTTGAAGAATCTAGGGGTAATTTACATGAGGACTATGACTACCATATTCCATGACATGATGCAAAAAGAGATTGAAGTGTATGTTGATGATATGATCATTAAGTCTATAACATAACCTGATCATCTGCAAGACTTGAAAGAGTTCTTTGAAAGGCTATGAAGGTACAATCTCAAACTCAATCCAGCCAAATGTGCATTTGGAGTTCCTTTTGGGAAGTTATTGGGCGTTATAGTTAGTCGAAGAGGCATTGCATTAGATCCCTCTAATATAAAGACCATTCGGAAGCTGCATTCCCCGAAGAACAAAAAATTAAGTCATGAGTTTACTCGGGAGGCTGAACTACATCAGCAGGTTCATCACGCAGGTTATAACCACAAGTGAGCCTATTTTCAAGTTGTTGAAAAAGAATGCCGCTATCAAATGGACAGCTGAGTGCCAAGAAGCTTTTGACAAGATTAATGAATATTTGTCAAATCCCCCTATTTTGGTCTCACCAGAACCTGGCAGGCCTTTGTTTTATTCGGGAGTATGTGTTCTGCACATGAATGGATATGTTCTAGCAAAGAAAATCCATGGGGCGAGATATTATTTGCTTACTTAGCGATATTGCTTTCGTTTTGTTCGCAAGTGCCACCAGTGTCAGATTCATAGTGATTTTATTCACTCGCCTCCTTTAGAGTTATATCCTATGTCGGCTCCTTGGCCTTTTGTTGCTTAAGGAATGGACGTCATTAGCCCAATCGAGCCAAAAGCTTCAAATGGACACAAATTCATCTTGGTTGCAATTGATTACTTCACCAAATGGATGGAAGCTATTACGTTGAAAGCAGTAACCAAGAAAGCAGTAATAGACTTTGTTCACTCCAACATCATCTGTCGTTTCGGCTCTAAAAACCATTATCACAGATAATGCTGCTAATTTGAATAGTCATCTGATGATGGAGTATGTGAACAATTTAAAATTGAACATCGCAATTCTACTCTTTACCGGCCCAAAGGTAATGGAGCTGTGAATAAGAACATCAAGAAGATTCTTAGGAAGATGGTCCAAGGGTCTACACAATGGCATGAGAAACTACCTTTTGCTCAGTCGGTGCAACGCCCTACTAGTTGGTTTATGGCACTGAAGCGGTAATACCTGCTGAAGTTGAGATTCCCTCTCTCCGAATCATGGTTGAAGCAGGGATCGAGGACACTGATTGGGTCAAGTCCCGATTGGAACAGTTGAGTTTGATTGATGAAAAGCGTTTGGCGGCAGTTTGTTTTTATCAGTTATACCAACTAAAAATGGTACGTTCTTACTATGATAAAGTGCCCAAGACAATTCGAGGTAGGAAAACTTGTTTTGAAACGCAAGTTCGCCCAGAATTGGCAAGGTCCTTACCTCATCAAAAAAGTATTATCAAAAAGAGCTCTACACTTGGCAGATATAGAAGGAAAGGTGACAGATATATCCGTCAATGCAGATGCGGTCAAGAGATACTATGTCTCACATGCCTCTAATTGGGCATTTTTATACTTAGCATTCTCAGGTTCAGATGAAGAAAGGCTATCATTCTCGTTACCAAACACTGGTCAATCCTAGTTAGCCCTTTGAAGCCTTATTTATATTTCTTTCTTTTCCCATCTTTTGGAACCAATGTACTTAATCAAAAAAATGAAAAATGACAAAAATAAAAGTGAAAAAATAGAAGAAAAGCCCCCCAAAAAACAACAAAGTTTGTATCATATTGAATTACGTCCG
The DNA here is from genome assembly GCA_002018475.1 of Nicotiana obtusifolia. Lineage (NCBI taxonomy): Eukaryota > Viridiplantae > Streptophyta > Magnoliopsida > Solanales > Solanaceae > Nicotiana > Nicotiana obtusifolia. The sequence continues at coordinate 57,987 of MCJB01002803.1, read as the reverse complement.
ACCTAATTCCGCAAGGATACGTAGACAACCTCACTCTGGGTTTCGGTCACACCAAGCAAAAATCCACATTTCCCCAGTATTTAAAGAAATTGGGGCATGATTTTATTTTATTTTCAACGGTTGTTCTATCAAAATGGTTCTAAAAGTCGTAATTCAGTTGAATAGTTCTTTTTACCTTTCCCTGTTAAGACCTTCTTATCAGCCGTCAAGGATGGTAAGTCAGCATACTACGGTGATGCCTCAGCCACTGTAAAGAGAAAAAAATAATATGAGAGAGTCTTGTTTGTGAAAAACCTCACAGGCACTATAAGGTAACGGTGAGTTGAGAGAAAGAAAAATGAGAGAGGTCAGTTGGTGAAAACCCACAAAGGGCATTATTGATCGATTTAGGTCTTCATATATCCCGACACAAGCATGGTTAAGACAAATAACTCAATTTCAAAGTGAAGTGTACAAAAAATTTCTAGAATTAGACAGTTCAGGCATCTAGTCCAAAGTGCATGTCATGTTCATTGAAGTCAGAATATTCATCCAGATAAGTCCTTTCTTATTTTTGTCTATGAAAGGGACACTTCTTAATTAAGTTGTAATACCTATTAGTTCACCTTCTTGTTTTTTTTCGCATTACTTTTTTGAGTTCCCTTTCAGTCTAATTTTGTTAAAGCAAAGTAAAAAAAAGGCCGAAATTGGCTACAGTTTTCCCATTATATAAAGAAAGATTGCCGGGCATAAACTGTATGGGAAAAGACATAAAGCCATATGTGATTTTCCATGACGAGCAAAAGGCTTGAAAGGTTGAACAATGTTTCAAGGGTCAACAAAAGTTACTCAGTTAAAAGTTTTTTTGGGAGCAAGGTTGTTTGTATCATAAACACAAATGATGATGCGCAAAATAGTCAGGTTTTGATATTGAGAAAGAAGAACTCTAGAAAGTAAAGACAGATTCTCCCGGCAATTTGTACGACCAACGTCGGAGTTAGCTTTTCTAACAAGTGTAATGGACGCAAGGTCAAGTCACCCAAGAAATTAAGACTACAAACTGACCACCATTTTAAATCTAACGAATCTTTCTTTGTTCCGAACAAGAACAGACAATTTTAGGAAATAGTTTGTGAAAAGACGAACACCACCAAGTGAAGTTCTCAATTCGTTGATTTTCTTCCAATATACATGTAATCATATTATTTTTAATTTCATTAAAGGAAATCAATACCCTATTTTCAATACAGGTTATTACATCCCCTGGTTGCATTACTTTCTTCGTAAATAGGGTACGACATTCCCCAGTAGAATCTTAGAGAGGCAAGAGCCTCACCTTATTGCCAGCACAGGGTACTACATCCCCTGGTAGCATTTTATTGCCAACATAGGGTATGACATTCCCTAGTAGCATGCTAGAGTGCCTTGAGCCTCATCTTATTGCCAACACAGGGTACTACATCCCCTGGTTACATTGCTTTCCGCCAATATAGGGTACGGCATTCCATAGTAGCATCTTAAAGTGCCACGAGCCTCATTTTATTGCTAACATAGGGTACGAAAATCCCTAGTAGTATGTCAGTGCGCCACGAGCCTCATCTTATTGTCAACACAGGGTACTACATCCCCTGGTTGCCTTCGTTTTTGTTAACATAGGGTACTATATCCCCCGATTACATTTCTTGTCACCAACATAGGGTAATACATTCTGTAGTAGCATCTCAGAGCGCCACGAGCTTCATATTCTGCCAACATAGGGTTCGACATTCCCTAATAACATCTCAGAGCGTAAAGAGCCTTATCTTATTGTCAACACAGGGTACTACATCCCCTGGGTGTATTACTTTCTGCCAACATAGGGTATGACATTCCCTAGTAGCATCCTAGAGTGCCACGAGCCCTATCTTATTGTCAACACAAGGTACTACATTGGTTGCCTTCCTTCTTGTTAGCACAAGGTACGACATCCCCTATTATAAAAAAAAAATGACTTTTTCAATTCTTTATTCTGCAATAACAAAGATAGTTTAATGTGTTTTCAATAACTCACAAAATTTCCTAGTGCAAACTGGGGCAAAAAAGTTTTGTTCGTTGTATTTGTTTGTGCTGGCTTGTAGGTTCTTCTGCAAAGCACGGATTGGATGTGTAAAAATAAGATTCCAGCTCTTGCCAGAGAAAGTGGAACATTTGATCTCAATACCAGCCGCAACCAGCTTTGACATAAAGCATGTATAGACATAGGGTCTCAAGATCCATTTTCTCATCATCTGATCAAGAAACAAACCTGTGAGATATCAAGAGCATTAAGATTCACGCTAAAGTCATCGGAGAAGCAAGTCAAGAATCAAGACAAGATTCAAGATGGCATTTAGACAGAATTTTGTAACTCTTTGATTTCAAGAGTATGTAATTTTCTTTTCATTTTGATTTAATAGTAGGAACCGCAGATCGGAACCTCGTCGGAGCCTCAATCGACTCTCCATCTAAGTATACTCCATCACTCTTCTTCCAGTTGAACTACAAGTGACCTGATCCCTTATAACCCAGGATATGTAGGCTTCCTATAACCAAGGCTCGGTCACATCTTTTTCTTTTATCTTTTTTTTCTTTTTAAATAATAGTGAGGTCAAAAATCAGTCATCTTGATCATGAGGGGCATGCTGTGAACAACTAATTTTTGACCACACCTAAATTCTATACTATTTTACTGTAAATATTTCTTTAGGTCTAATTTTAATATTTTAAACTTTTATCATAGTCTTAATAGGTTTTATTTTTAAAAAATTATATTAAAAAAACTACAAAAGTACTCACATTCTTAGATTATTTTTAAAAAAAAAATTAATATATTCAAAAATATATTTGTAGCTATATATATATGGTTTATTTCAGTAAGAATTTTAATAAGTAAGCTATGAAATCTTTCTTAGTATCATTTAATGTACATGTAAATATTTTCCTATATTGTAAGAAATGTTGGTTATTCTTCTTAGCTTTATAATTTAATTTATCTATTAAAATAAAATACAAAAAAAGAACTAGTAAACTAAATGAAGCTAATGTTAAAATCTGATTTAATTAAGATAAACAATCACAATCTCCATCCTCCTTACGTTTCTCACCTCACGTTACCCGGATACAACACTCCTCATATCCCAACCCTATCCCTCACGTCTCCCTTCACAAATCCTCTCCACTTTCCCACTGTTCCTTTCCATCAACACACATGGACATGATAAGATTCTATGACTTTAATATAAATAGCAAAAACTTTCAAGGGAAAATGGGGAGAAAGGCAACGAAATTGAGAGGAACAGAAAAGAAAAGATTGGGAAAATACTCAAGAGAGTAAAATATTGAGAGATTGCATTAGATTTTAACAGAGGGTGTCACTTCGTCATCTTTAAAAAAAGGAAACTTAGAAAGAAGAAATGGAGTCTAGATAGAGCTAAAATATGAGTCAACATTCGTGTCACTGTTAGGATTCCGATTTCACTCGAGGGTTTCAGTTCTTATTTCGGTTTCTAAATCTAATTGGTGCTGTATTTAGTTTGGATTTTTATCATTGTACACTTGTTAAGGAGGTTCTTTCTATCATGTATTGAAGAAGATTTGCATCCCCAGGTTTCTTTCTACTCTTTTTTTTTTCATTCCTTTAACTGCTAGTAATTTGAGTTAAAAGTTGGTAAAAGATAATACAATAATTTATGAAAAGAAATACTTACATTCTTGGATGTTTGGACTTTTAATTACTGGCAGAATTGCATCTCCTTATTATTTACCCCCTTGTTGATACGACAACAACGCCGCAAAAATCACCTCAAATGGAGGTCCAGAACTCAAGATATGCTCAAAATACCAAAATGCTCGGTATGTCCACTTAAAACACTATCCAGACGATTTTTGGTCTTTGCCTTCGCGGAATACCTTTGCGTTCGCGAAGAACAATTTTGCACGTTGGCCGGTCAATCCAAATTTCCTTCTTCACGTTCGCGGTACCTCCGTCGCGTTCGCGAAGAACAAAGTTCGTACCAGAAACCAACAATCTTTCCCGTCACGGAAATGGGCATAACTCTCTTATACGATCTCAGAATTCGATGATTCTTATTGTTATGGTTATGAAATTATGATACGGATCAAATGTTGCAATCCAATCACAAATCAAAGGTCGTTTTCTCAATATGGTACCCTTTATGTTCAAAGAAACGACGTCGAAGCACCAAATAAGAGTGCGATACAACCCAAACACATCCAAAACACACTCGAGACCCCCAGGACCCCGTCCAATTATACACACCAGTTCCAAAATAAATAACTAACCTACTCACAGACTCAAATCATACAAAATAACATAAAAATCATGAATCAATGATCAGATCTTCCTTTTAACTTTGAAACATTCAAACTTCGATGAACGCGTCCGAATTACACTTACAATTTCTGGAATGACGCCAAACTTTATGTACAAGTTATAAATCATGATATGAAACTATTCCAAGGCTCAGAACACCAAAAGAAATCGATAACACCAAAATCCACTTCAAACTAAACTTAGAAAATTCTAAAACTTACGAATTACAAACTTTCCACAATGAGCGCTGAAATGCTCCCGGACCACCCGATACTCAACCGAACATACACCCAAGTCTAAAATCATCATGCAAACCTATTGAAACCTTCAAATCCCGATTCAGAGGTCGTTTACTCAAAAGTCAAACCTTGATCAACTCTCCCAACTTAAAGCTTCCGAATTGAGAATTTTCTATCCGAATCAACTCCGAACCTCCCAAAATTCAATTCCGACCACATGTACAAGTCATAAAACATGAAGTGAAGCTACTCAAGGTCCCAAACCGCCGAACGATGTAGAGCTCAAAATGACCATCGGGGCGTTACATGAATAAGAATAATATAGTATGGAAAAGGTAAGCACGACTAAGGTGCAATAAGCAAATAAATATTTCAAGAGTCATCTAGGCCTAATCTTCTCGTATCGACTAGTGATTTCTGAATATCACCAACTCAAATACTGAAAAGTAACATATCAACTCATTTCCTATTCAAGTCCTTCTAATTGCACAGATTACACAGATTACCCACTATCTGCTACATCCTTGTAAGATTCAATGCATTGAACACAAATCCTCTCAAGTGACCTATCCATGATACATATAGTCAACTGTCTAACCATTATTATACTTTGATCGTCCGCAACCAAAGGAATACTCTGCCTCTAAGAAAACCCAATCTCTAAATCTCAAGACTACAAGAATCTTCATACTTGATTTCTAACTCTCCCACTTAAACGACTTTCAGGTCACATTTACACGATCACTTCATCAGAAATCCTGTTGTACTTAGTCAAAGTATCCGCAAATCAATACACAATGAGTGTTCTACGACACACACCTTTCTCAAGCGATACCAGATAATACTGGCATCCTCTTAAACATCTAAATTCTCTTATACTGTCTAGGGCTTATGATCTTGCTTTTGAAACTGAACCGCGACCTTGTCCATTTAATTTCAATCACACACGGCTCACTGCATCTACCATGATAGTATATGCAAATACAAGAATCCCGCTATTAGCCCTAAACCACAACTATGATGATCCTCCTCATAAGCACTTCATCGACCAGAAACATACCACTTAACTCAATTCATGAAACCATCACAACTTGACACAAACTCTCTCTGCCCGTAAAAGAGATCATACTCAAAGTTGGGGTTAAAATTATCACAAGCTCTTAGAAATTTATTTGCACATAACCAATCCATCAGAATCGAATCTCTCTAAATTAATCAAGCCTCGCAGGGCACAAAACCCGAAAATCTTATTACAAATATGGCTAAGATACCTGATTATACCGAAGAACCAGTCCATGCTATTACCATGCTAGCCCAAGCAATCGTTGTCTGACTCGTATTCCATAATACTCTAGATTACATCAATGATGATACAGAAGTGTCCCAAGTCGTCAAATGCACTGGAACCATATTTTGAAAGCCAACCACTCTACTATTGTTCCACGATACATAACCAAATCATAACGAACAATTTGTGTACCATTGCACATCATCCCATTCAGAATAAGTAACCTTGCCCATTGACAACCAAGCGAATATGTTCTATTCCATGCTATAACCATAAGGAATTTCAAATCCAAGCAAAATTAGTAATCCCCATGCATTATCCAGGCATAACACATCGCATATCCGACACATCCCTATACGAATCAATCTCGAAGCCACTTTACTTAAGTCACAACAAGCCCACAAATGCACATCTGCCTAGAAACCATAACAATTCATGTCCACATAACTCGATCATCGATGGTTAGCTCCCCCACTTGGCCTAAAGAGATATTCACATCATCGGGAACAACCAATAACCCCGTACGTGTGAACACTTAATTTTTGACCACACCCAAATTCGATACTATTTTAGTGTAAATATTTCTTTTAGGTCTAATTTTAATATTTTAAACTTTTATCTTACTCTTAATAGGTTTTACTTTTAAAAAAATTAAATTAACGAGAACTACAAAAATACTCACATTCTTAGAGTATAATTTTAAAAAAAAAATATATTCAAAAATATATATGTACATATATATATGGTTTCTTTCAGTAAGAATTTTAATAAGTAAGCTATGGAATTTTTCTTAGTATCATTTAAAGTACATGTAAATATTTGCCTATACTATAAGAAATGTTGGTTATTGTACTTATCTTTATAATTTAATTTATCTTTTAAAATAAAAGACAAAAGAAAAAGAAGTAAACTAAATGAAGCTAACGTAAAAATCTAATTTAATAAAGATAAACAATCCCAATACCTATCCCCCTTACGTTTCTCACCTCACGTTGCACACACAACACTCCTCACATCCCAACCCAATCTTTCACGTCTCCCTTCACAAATCCTCCCTGCTTTCCCATTATTCCTTTCCATAGATGGACATGATCAGACTCTAGAAGTTTAATATAAATAGCAAAATCTTTAAAGAGAAAAGGAGGAGGAAGACAACGAAGCTGAGAGGAACAAAAAAGAAAAGATTGGAAAAATACTCAAGAGAGAAAAATATTGAGAGATTGCATTAGATTTTAAGAGAGGGTTCACTTCGTCATCATTAAAAAAAGGAAACTTAGGAAGAAGACATGGAGTCTAGATAGAGCTAAAATATGAGTCAACAACCTGGTCACTTTTAGAATTTTGATTTTACTCGAGGATTGTAGTTTTTATTGCGGTTTCTAAATCTAATTGCTGTTATATTTAATTTGGATTTCATCACTGTAAACTTGTTATGGAGATTTTTTCTATCATATATGGAAGAAGATTTGCATCCCCAGGTTTCTTTCTACTATTTCTTTTTCTTTCATTCCTTTAAGTGTTAGTAATTTGAGTTAAAAGTTTGGTAAAAGATAATACAATAATTTATGAAAAGAAATACTTACAATTTTGGATGTTTGGACATTTAATTACTGGCCGAATTGCGTCTCCATGTTATTTAAATTTCTTCACTTTAGTGTCAATCATGATAATGAAAGTTGTCATATTTTTGTCTGGATTCTAACTAGTATCCAATAATATTTCCTTAAAATCCATTTCCATGTTAATCCATTAGTGGATTGGACGACGGATCCTAACGAACCAATATTTAGTCAAATTTGTTTGTCTAGTAGAATATAACGGCAATTGAGGTTGTAGACTTCAAATGTTTGGAAATTTCAGAGAACACAAAGAGAGTTCTCATTATGCTTTGATTTTCAGTACATTCTTTTATCATTTAGAGAATTATTTAATTTAATACGCTACTGTGGGGATTGAATCATAAAGTTACATTATAAAATTGTATTTATATGAAATATATTATTGTCGCGACTCCAGTTTCCTTCCGTAGGATGTCGTGACGGAACCTAATTCCTATTACTAGGTAAGCCTAAATTTACTAAAATAATAGAAGAATTCAACCATCAATTAATAAACATGAAATAGAAATCTTTATACACAACTTATAATTCCCAAAACCGGTAGTACAAGTCATAAGCTCTACTGAGTTTGCTAGAATGTCCTTAAATGCAACTGTCCGGAAATGAATTAAACAGTATAATGAAAATATCAGAAGGCGACTACGACGCCTGCGAACGCGACAACAGGTTTACCTTGAGTCTCCATATCTCAACCAACTAGCTAATAATCAACAACAACTGTGGCACCTGGATCTACACAAAAATGTGCAGAAGCGTAGTATGAGTACACCACAGCGGTACCCAGTTAGTATCAAGACTATCCTAGGTGCAGTAGTAACGAGGGACAGTCAGGACACGTACCGGACTAATCAACTTGAACAAGTGTATAGATGAACTAACAGAGAAACAATATTAATATAAAGCTAAGAAGGATAAGGAATACAAAATAATACTTGCAACGATACACTAGTAACAACAATATTCAACAAGAAGAAGTCAGATCATAATGCTGTAGAGTAACTTATCACAGCGTAAGTCCGGAAAAACCAAGTAAAGGGAAAACCAAAAAAAGGGAAAACCAGTAACAACTCAATAAGAACAACCGCTTTCACAACAGATCTGTTCAAGCATTTTCACGAGGTACCAAACCTCATAAACAAAGCTTACGGGTCCTAATTCATGAACACTAATCACTTGGCATCTTGTGCTCACATTACAACTCATAACTGCAGAGACGACTCACGTGAACAATAGAACAATCCTCACACAAAAGACAACAAGACAAGAGTACGTATGAAGGTTAATAACGTCAGGATTCACATTTTAAAATCAATATGGGTGATCTATTACGTGTATGCTTGTCCAAGTGTTCTACCATAATTCAAGTCAATAAATAAGAGTAGAGACAATGAATGGCACATAAGAAACGATAACCACAAAATGCACAGTGTAATAAAAGCAGCAATGATGTTTGAACCAGCGACCAACACAACAAGAATAACTACATAGAACTGAACAGACAGTGCAACACCGAGGAAAACAATTAATAGTATGCTAAGGAAAACAACAATCAAAGACAAGTGCATAGAAAAGGGGAACAAGAGCCCTCCTGAGGTACCGCCTCGTAGTCTCAAATCGTAAAATGAATCACAACTTTCCTTATATCACCGTGGGAGCCTTTATATTTAATTTTGAAAATTATTTTTTCGAAATAGCATCCTGCGTTTTAGCCCACCTTATCACACCGCATGGCTTCTAGTAGTTCCCCTACTAGCCACGAGGTTCCAAGCCTACCTTATCTCAGCGCATACGTTTCAACACACATGCCTTATACCATCGCATGCGTATCAATAATAACAACAACACGACAGAAACCTCGTGGAACACAACTTCAGTTTAGGTTGAGCAATTACGGAAGAGATGCAACAAATTCAATTTAGGATAAGTAATTACAGAACAGATATAATAACTTCAATATAAGCAATTATGGAAGGATAGCATGACGATAGAAGAGGCAACAACTTCAGTTAAGGCATATAAGAATTTAATCGGCACTAAGGGTGGAACATGAAGTAATTAATTCCAAATAAGACATGTAAAGGTGAAACTAGTAAATGGGGGATTTAACATGACAAAACAACTTCATATCTAATGAACCTAAGAACCTAAGAGCCCTAAACGACCAGATTTCAACAAATAAGCCCGAGCACGTACTCGTCACATCGCGTACACTATCTTCACATGACAAAATTAGCACAAATGACTCAAATCCTGTGGGGTATTTCCCCCACACAAAGCTAGGCAAGACACTTACCTCAAAGAAGCTAGACCGTTACTCTAAAATAACCTTCTCGCGTAAAACAACCTTCGGACGGCTCAAAGAAAATAATTCCGGATAATAAAGCTTCAATTTTTAATTAAAACTATAAAGTCAACCCTGGGCCGCTCGGAAACTGATATAATTCACAAAAACCGAACACCCAATCCGATACGAGTTCAGCCATACTAAAATTATCAAATTCTGATATAAATTCATCCTTCAAATCATCATTTTATATATTTGAAAGATTTTACAAATTTTATCCAAATTCCAACTTAATTCACTAATTAAATAATAAACTAGCAGTGGATTAATTAAATATAACACGATTCGGGTAGAGAACACTTACCCCAATGAGTTTCTTGAAACACCCACGAAAAACCTCCCAAAATTGAGGTCTACAATTCAAATAAATATCAAACCCTCGGCATGTATGTGTTCTGCCCAGCGCCCTTCGCACTTGCGAACGGAAAAGCCGCACCTGCGGCCTCACATATGCGAGCAAAAGTTCGTATCTGCGAACTCAATTTACCAAGCCAGGATGCGCATCTACGGAAATACAATCCCACCAGCGACATCGCAGAAGCGCCAAAAAGAATAACAACTTCGCATATGCGATCGCTGGGCCGCAAAAGCGGCCATCGCACCTGCGTGCCAATCTCCGCAGAAGCGACTGCCTCCTAGGCTACTATGATCGCGAAGCGACCAGGCTTACGCAGAAGCAGAGTCCCACATGCGCTCCCAAATGTCGTAGGTGCGAAGCACCAGAACCTGACGTGTCCCAAAACATAAAAATGATCCGAAGCTCATCCGAAACACACCCGGGGCCCCCCGCGGGACCCCGTCCAAGCATACCAACAAGTTCCATAACATAATGCGGACCTACTCAAGGTCTCCAATCACATCAAACAACATCGAAACCACAAATTAAACCACGAATCAAACTTATGAACTTTCAAGTCTTCCTACTTCCAAAACTTATGCCGAAACATATCAAATCTATCCGGAATGACGCCACATTTTGCATGCAATTCCCAAGTGACATAACGGAGCTAATCCAACTCTCGGAATCACATTTTGACCCCGATATCACAAAAGTCAACTCCCGGTCAAACCTCACAACCTTCCAAAACTTCAACTTTCCAATTTTTGCCGAAATGCTTCAAATTACCCTATGAACCTCCGAATCCAAATCCGAACACACGCCTAAGTCATCACCAGACGAAGCCATTGGAATCATCAAAACGTCATTTCGGAATCATCTACACAAAAGTGAAACTCCAATCAACTCTTACCGCTTAAGCTTCTAAAACAGGAATCCTCCTCCCAAATTGATCCCGAATAATTCGAAAACTAAACTCGGCAATACACGCAAGTCATAACACATAATATGAAGTTGCTCGAGACCTTATGCTGCTGAATGGGACATTAATTATCAAAATGACCGGTCGGGTCGTTACATTCTCCCCCTCTTAAATAAATGTTCGTCCTCGAACGTGTCAAGACCCATTCCGAAGTCATCAAATCACCGAGTGAACTACCATACATACACCCGTCGGTGATCTTCCATCACCCAGATCCACATAGGCCCGACGACACTGTCCCAACTAAAATTTATTCTTTTCACCCACACTGATAACCTTAGAACAAAATTTCTCACCATGCTATCATTCCCAAAAGACCTGATTCCCACATCAACACACGGTATCAACCTCAACCAGCTGCAACAACTTATGCCTACACTCCAAAGGTACAACCACACAACGTAACACATCACACACATGCCATAAACAACAACTCTAGCCACAGTAGTTGCCCATAATCAAATCCAGTACCGACAATTAGCATCATATCCGTTAGAACCCTATTTCAAACCTTCACAAGACTGACAACGATGCAATAAACATGAAGACCTCATAACAATTCACCCGAATCAACAAGTCTTATCCAACGCCACCGCGGCACACACCATGCAAGCTAAAATTCAATAAGCACAACAGGAATATGATTGAATATGTAGGGAGAAACATATAAGAAAACTATCAAATAAGCCCGACATGCACCCCTTCCTATCAGTGCCATACAACAAAATCAATTTAATAAGGAATAATCAAAGTATATGAAAAAATCACAAGGATCTCATCCTGATATAACTTCCACCATGGTATGTAGCCCCGTTCAAACACATCAAATCATATGAAAACCGCGAGGGACTCGCCCTTAACTCTGAATCACAAGTGGAATACATATCATACCAACCGAAACCTTCCATTAATTCAGTTTTCTGCCAACAAAATCACAACACATACTAAACTCCCACACTGGTAGAGCATCTAAATCACATATCGTAACCAATTAGTCAGAAATCACATCAAAACCTACCGTAAAGGGTAACAGAAAGTCACTTCTAGTCTCAAAACTCTCAATAATGAATAAAAAGAGAAAGAGAGACACGAGCTACCACAATAGAATCTCACAATAGGGGTAAACAGATAAACAGAGTACAATATCACGAAACTCACCCATACGTGAAGTAAAATATAAGGACTTACCCCGATAAGCAGAACCGGAACCAAAATTCGAATGATGCTCCTCTATAAAAAGTCGAAACCATACCTATACAACATTATTTGGTGCAGTGACCTCAGCCCTACCATAGAAAGCACATCAACGAGCCAGGCCTCCCCCTCCTAGGCGTCCTCTACTCGTTGACCTGCACCCTAAGCTGGCAGTGTAGGGATATCAGTAATTGGAGCATAACACATAGCCTGAATACCCCATTGTGACACATCTGCCCAGAGCGTAGGACAATCTCTCTCCATGTAGCTGGTATCTCCACACTCAAAGAAACCTCTCTATTGACGTGGCTGTGAAAGTTGTCCCATATGGGAACCCATAAGACCCATGGGTACCTGAAACAGCGTGCGAAGCCTGAAGTGCAAACTGAACTTGTTGAATCACAAAATAGGGACAAGTAGATATCCCCTGTCTACGAGGCCTCTTAGCCTCCCTATCCTCTCTCTACTGGCCCTGCATGCCCTCTAATTGGCGAGCAATATCTGCCACATGCTGCAACGGGACATTCGACTCCAACTCCCGAGCCATGTTGAACCGGATATCATGATTGAGCCCCTCAACGAACCTCCAGACTCGCTCTCTAACTGTAGAACCCAAAGTAGGTACATGTCTGGATAACTCATTGAATATAACGACATATTCTAACACTGACATCATCCTGGCGCAACTTCTCAAACTCCATGCACCATGCATCCCGAAGGGTCTAGAGAACAAACTCTCTCAAGAACATCCTTGAAAATCGAATCCATGAAAGTGAAGCTACATCGGCCGGAATACCCAACTCGTACACTCGCCACAACCGATATGCTGCTCCCTTAAGTTGAACCATAGTAAAAGCAACCCCACTCGTCTCCATGATACCCACAGTGCGGAGAATACGGTAGCACTCCCCTAGGAACTCATGCACATCCTCTGAAGCCAAACCACTGAAAGTAGGAGGGTAGTACTTCTTGAACCTCGCAAGTCTAAGTTTTTCTTCCTCATATGATGCTGCTCTAACAACGGTCTGAACTGGAACAACAAGTTGTGTCGGCATGAAACCTGGAACCTGGCCAACGTGGACTTGCTGCTGTGGAGTATGGGCGGCGGGAGTCTTTGCTCCTCCCGCGATCTGTGAAGTAGCTGGTGCAATCGGAATCAACCCCGCTTGAACCAATGTACCAAACATGCTCAGGAACTGAGCAAATCACAGCTCATGAGTCCCAATTCATGAATCCTAATCAATTTGTATCTTGTACCCACATTACAACTCATAACCGCATGGAGGACCCACGTGCCAATACAACAATCCTCACACAGAATGCAAGAAGACAATATTATGTATAAGGGTTAATTACGTCAGGATTCATCTTTTAAAACCGATGTGGGTGATTTAACTACGTGTATGCCGGTGCAAGTGTTCTACCATAATTCCACTCAAAAAATAAGAGTAGAGACAATGAATGGCACATAAGAAACGATCACCACAAAATGTACAGTGTAATAAAAGTAGTAAATGAAATTTGAAGCAGCGACCAAAGCAACAAGATTAGGTACATAGAACTGAGCAAATAATGCAATACCGAGGAAAAACAATTAATAGTATGCTAAGCAAAACAAGAATCAAAGACAAGTGCACATAAAAGGGCAAATGACAACAAGAGCCCTCCCCAGGTACCGCCTCGTAGTCTCAAATCGTAAAAAGAATCACAACTTTCCTTATATCACCGCGAGAGCTTTTATATTTAGTTTTGAAAATCATCCGAAATAGCATCCCGCGTTTTAGCCCACCATATCACATCGCATGGCTTCTAGTAGTTCCTCTACTAGCCACGCGTTTTAATCCCACCTTATTTCACCGCATGTGTTTCAACACTAGACCTTATACCACCGCATGCGTATCAATAATAACAACATCACGACAGAAACCTCGTGCAACACAATAGCAACCGCATGGCAGAAAGCTCGTGCAAACACAGTAACAACCGCATGGCAGAATCCTCGCGCAAACACAATAACAACCGCACGATAGAAACCTCGTGTCACAACATAACAATTCTCTCAACAACAACACGTGTGCCAAAACATAACAACTCAAATAAATGACTTTCACAATATGCGCCCACATGCCACAATATTTCCTCAAAACAATTTCAATATCACAACCACACATAGCCCTCGGCTCAACAACACTTAATACAACAACAACAACGATAATAACACGAGAATACAGCAAATAAATCAACTCAGGAACTTTAGAACACAAAGAGACGGAAGAACAAGCTCACAAAGAAGGACATAATAGGGAATAATAGTCTCAACAAGAATTAAAAAAAATGAAGAGATAATGTGTAGCATTGATTCCGCAAAAGTCGATGATAAGAGAGATAAAACAATTCAATAATTCTAAATAAGGATAAGTCAACAACGATAAAGGATAACAAAACTTCATTTTAGGTTGAGCAATTATGGAAGAGATACAACAATTCAATTTAAGGATAAATAATTAGGGAAAAGATAATAATAACTTCAATTAAGGATAAACAATTAGGGAAGGATAGCATGGCAATAGAAGAGGCAACGACTTCAGTTAAGGCACATAAGAGTGTAATCGGCAATAAGGTTGGAACATGAAGCAATTAATTCCAAATAAGACACGTAAAGGTGAAATTAGTAAATGGGGGATTTAACATGACAAAGAAACTTCATATCTAATGAACATAAGAACCTAAGAGCCGTAAACAGTCAAATATTTACGAATAAGCCCGAGCACGTACTCGTCACCTCGCGTACACGGCCTTCACATAACACAATTAGCACAAATGACTCAAATCTTAAGGGGTAGTTCCCCCACACAAAGCTAGTCAAGATACTTACCTCAAAGAAGCTAGACCGTAACTCTAAAATGACTTTCTCGCGTGAAATAACCTCCGGACGACTCAAATCTAACCAAAACAACTTTAATTCATAAATTAAACCCATAGAAAATAATTCCGGATAATAAAGCTTAGATTTTTAATTAAAACTAAAAAGTCAACCCAAAAATCAACTCCGAGCTCACACCTCGGAACCCGATAAAATTCACAAAAACCAAACACCCATTCCGATACGAGTTCAACCAAACCAAAATTTCCAAATTACGACATAAATTCATCCTTCAAATCATCGTTTTACATTTTTGAAAGATTTTACAAATTCTCCCCAAATTCCATCTTATGCGCTAATTAAATGATGAAAATAACAATGGATTAATGAAATATAACAAGATTCGGATAGAGAACACTTACACCAATGAGTTCCTTGAAAAACCCACGAAAAATCTCCCAAAATCGAGGTCTACAACTCAAAATATGTTAAAAATATCAAATCCTCGACATGGATCTGTTCTGCCCAGTGCCCTTAGAATTTGCGAGCAGAAAAGCCGTATCTGCGGCCTCGCATTTGCAGGCAAAGGTTAGCATCTACAAACTCAACCAACCAGGCAAGGATCTGCATCTGCGGAAATACAGTCGCACTAGAGACATCGCTGAAGCACCAAAGATTCGTAGAAGCGAACAACTTCGCATATGCTCCCCTCCCTCCCAGGCTACTATGATCACAGAAGCAACCAGGCTCACACAGAAGCGGAGCCGCACCTGCGGTCCAAAATGTCGTAGGTGCGAAGCACCAGAACTAGACCTTTCCCAAAACATGAAAATGATCTAAAGCTCGTCTGAAACACAACCGTGCCACCCCTCCCGCCGAGACCCCGTCCAAGCATACCAACAAGTTCCATAACATAACGCGGACACACTCAAGGTCTCCAATCACATCAAACAACGTTGAAGCCACAAATCGCACCACGAATCGAACTTATGAATTTTCAAATCTTACAACTTCCAAAACTCATGCCGAAACATATTAAATTAATCCGAAATGACGTCAAATTTTGCATGCAAGTCCCAAATGACATAACGGAGCTAATCCAACTCTCGGAATTGCATTCCGACCCTGATATCACAAAAGTCAACTCTCGGTCAATCCTTTCAACCTTTCAAAACTTCAACTTGCTAATTTTTACCGAAATGCTTCAAATTACCCTACGGACCTCCGAATACAAATCTGGACGCATGCCTAAGTCCAAAATCACCATAAGAAGCTATTGGAATCATCAAAGTGCTATTTTAGAGTCGTCTATACAAAAGTCAACTCCGATCAAATCTTACCGCTTAAGCTTCTAGACTAGTAATCCTTCTCTCAAATTGATCCCGAATAACATATAATACGAAGTTGCTCAAGACCTGATGCCACCAAACGGGACATTAATTCTCAAAACGACCGGTCGTGTCATTACAATTATTTAGGTCAATGATTAATTTTAGTGTAGTTTAATTAGTAAAATTGAGAGTTGAAGTACTTTTATTAAAGATGAATATAGGAATACAATAATTTTTCTCATTTCATTTCTTTTTTCTTTTTGTTAAATTCTTCATAGATATATTTCTTCTTCTTCTTTTTGTGTTATTTTCATGGGATCTACAACGTATGTGTGGTAAAATTTCTTTATAGTTTACTTCAAAGCTTTCTGTATGTAGTATAGTTAGTAGGATGATTTCATTAGTTTATATTTTTTAGTTTTCTTTTTATTCTTGATCATATTCACACCATAAGAGTTTAAATTGTAATCTAGTGTTTCTTGTCATTTTTGTTTAATATTTATTATGTGCTCAATAATTAAATTTTATATTTGTTGGCGTCAAGTTGTTTGCTTGAATCAATATTTCATTCTGTCGAAGAACGACTCAAGAAAGTTTTAAATATTAGACCACATTATAATTGGCTAGTAATAGTTGATTCATTTGATTTCGCCTAATAGGTTAAAGCTTGGGCTGATAGAAGAATTTAGGCCTATCATAAAGAAAAAGTAATTATAAGTTAGCGAAATAAGTCACGAATTAATTCAAGACTCGTTGCAATAAGTAATAAAGTAATAATAATAAAATATACAAATAAGTGGAATACTCTCACTACGCTAGTATACTTTAGGTGCGTGTTAACCAATCAATTATCGTGATTGTATACACGTTCGCGTGACATAGTTATAATTTTCCAAATTAAAGGCAAAGTATGTGTTCGCGCGACTTTGACAAAAAAATCTTAAAAATAATAACGTGTTTTGAATTGTGTACGTACGCGTAACATGATTCTTGACACACCAAAAATTAATACACGTACGCGTGATTCGTTTCAAGATAATTCCATAATTACAAATGATCAAGCAATTAAAAATGGTTTAAGGCAAAACTGCAGAAATTTCCCTAGAACATAAAATATCCCGAATTAGTTAAGCCAGGTATAATTATTTATCCTGTATTTTGCCCTTTCCCCGAAAAAGAAGGTGTGACAGTAAGGAAAATCATAAAACATCAAACCTCATCACGGATGCTAACCCACCTGTTAATCCTCAATGCGACATCTAACTACGATCTCATTGTAATTAAAACCTCAATATGATCAACTACTCCTCTTGAGTCTACACTTGTCAAGCAAGTGGAGGGATGTTCCACCCCCAAAGTGGACTACTAATGATATATCTATACAACTGTACCATAAGAATGCACCACACTCCGAGACAATAACAAGTGCCTACATCTCGTAGCATCACCAGTAAACCCTTCTCGTTAAAGCAAAGTTCTCCAAGTGCAGTCCTTAGACACATAACACTTATCACATAGCTGCCTCACTACTCTTCTGTGACATTCACACAAGCCGATGCTACTCAATGAATAACATGCTCTCCACAATGCATACAAACGAATAGAGATAAATCGAAGATTAGAATTCAAGGTAAATTAAGGCCACAGGATAAAAAAAAAGAAGGTAAAGTTTTCCTAGATGCCATGTAGCCTCTCGAAGATAAGTATGGACATCATTATACTAATCAATAAGACTTACTAGATACTTGCTCATGACTCGTAGAACCCATGAACCTAAAGCTCTGATACAAGCTTGTCATGACCAAATCACACATAGTCGTGATGACACCTAACTCAACCTGCTAGGTTCAAGTGACACTATCTTCATCCAACTAATCTAATAATTAAAGAAGTAACAGTCCCGAAATTATTAAAACTATTCCCCAAGAACCAGCGATACAATCTATGAGCAACTAAGAATTGAATTACAACATTGGCGAGAAAAAATACTTTATCTGCTAGAAAGTTACATAAATAGAATTACAGGTCTACACTACTATGAACTAGAAGATAGTAGATGATTGGAATGCTGAAGCCTTCAAGACTCATCATCGAACTCCGCAATTGCTTAACTCTAAGTATCTGCATGCAAGGTGTAAAAATACAGTATGACTACAACTGACCCTATGTAATCAGTTAGTATCTTAACTAAAATCAGTGAAGTAGTGGCGAGGTTTTTAAGTCAAAATTTACTCACTAGTATAACCTTTGCAGTTAATAAGCAATAAAAATAACAAGATCGATAACAAGGGTAAATACGAGAAATAGTAAACTAATTAACTAACCGAAATAATCAAATATCATGAGCAAATCTTTTCTTATCAACCTAAACCAAGAGGGTAAATCGATATCCACAAAAACAACATAGTCAAATCCATAAATCCGCATGATAAGAGGAATGTCTGCAAGATATAAAATCAAATGGCACAACAACAACCTTCTTCCATTTATATCTGTTACAACCCATATTTGCATACGT
Source organism: Nicotiana obtusifolia (assembly GCA_002018475.1). Lineage (NCBI taxonomy): Eukaryota > Viridiplantae > Streptophyta > Magnoliopsida > Solanales > Solanaceae > Nicotiana > Nicotiana obtusifolia. Next base: position 38,942 of record MCJB01002803.1, on the reverse strand, counting down.
TAGCTTACGCCGTAAGTTAGTCTACGTAGGTCCGAGAAGAGATTATCTTTGAGATGATAAGAATTTAGTCCTATTGGTCTTAAATAATAAAAGGGTGTATAAGAGTGGTTAACAAGTACTAGAAGTTAAACAAATCAAGGATGTTGTAACTCGTATTTTCCGGTAAATATAGAGGTGATTAATATTACCAAGAGGTTATATTTTAAGGTATTTGAATCATATAATACCCGTTTCATAAGTATTGAAGTCAAACGAGTTATGAAACAAAAGTCGACAAAAGTTGTCGCAACTTACGTTCATAATTTTACTCATACTTTAGGTCAAATATCACTAAGCTTTTCTCCCAATTTTCTTGGAATTACGGGGTGATCTACCCACCAAATTGAATATATATGATTCTAGCTTCTAACACAGTAAACCGTTTGTCGATACGATCTCCGAGTTGAGAGATATTCGTGTTATCGTGAGACTGCGCCAAGCAGCTCTCAATGGGGCCCACATAGGCGGTTAAGACTTGTAGATGTATATAACACGCCTCAAGCCCGGTTTTATGTCATTTGTTTTCAGTATATGCAAACCTTATAACCCTAAGAACACCCTCTCAAGGTTCTCTCATGATCCAAGACTAAAACAAAGGGCAAACAACACAAATCAAGTGTCGGGAATCCCGTGGCGCTAGTAAGTTCCTTATTATTCTTGTTGCTGCTGATTTTTGTGTTGTTCAAGCTCGTGTGGGAGGTTGTTTTGAGTTTTTAATGCTCTGTAAAATACTCCCTCAAGTTTTAATATCAACCTAGGTGATTTCAAACCTTCTAATGTGATTCTAGTGCCGAAAAACCCTAATTGATTGCTAGCTTCGCTCCCTTGTTTTTGTAGCAGCATTGGAGGGATATTTCGTGATCAATTAAAGTCAAATTGGAGTTGTTCTTTTTGTTTAAAGGTAAGGAACCTCTTACCCTACATGTATTTAAGATTATCCAAGTTACGGCTAAGTCGTTGAAGCTAGAACTTGTGAGATATATGTCGAAAGGCTTACTAGTAATGTTGTTGGTTGGTGGACTATTTTGTGAGGCTCAAGATGATTATTATTAATGTTGTTTGAGCTGTTTGGTGATTGTTTTAGCTTGTGTGAAGTTATATAAATAGTGGAGGTGTTGTTCGTTTCATCGCAAAATAGGTTACAGTTGATACATAATAGTTACGACGCTTAAACGATAACGGTAGTGTCATTTCTCTTATTGTAGACTAAGGAGTCGTGGAATTTTCATAGCTTGAGGTTGGGAAGTATATACAAGGTATGTGAGACTGTCCCTTTCCATCTTTTGCACGACTCTGATTGTACATAATGCAATGAATGAGCCTCCAAAGATACTCTAATCGTAGAAGGTAGTAGTACTTATATTGTTTCCCCTCTTATGGGAGGATTGATGTTGATGTTACTTCTTTGACCTTACGCCACTTCGAAGGGTTCAAAATGTGATTCCAATGAGTCCAGCATGCATTATCTATTTTACTCTACCGAGTCGTGCTATAGTCGGCGGGGTATGGCACCCATTGTGCAACTATATATATGTATTTGTTTTACTCTACTAAGCCGTGCTATAGTCGACATCTATTTTACTCTACCGAGTCTGCGCTATAATCGGCCGGGTATGGCACCTACTGTGCAACCACTGATCAGTTGGGTATGATGTTACCGGCCTTTTCATGGCCGGGGTATGATATGATGATGATGAGGCCCACAGTGGCGTATGTATATGGTGATTTTAAAAGAATATATATGTATATGCACATCAGGCATTTCATGATTAGTCGCCCTCAAAGGCACTCAGATGTTACGGGGTGTATATTTTCTATCCCTATGCACATTACTGTTCTTACATTATGCTTTCCTGTCTTACATACTCAGTACCTTATTTGTACCGACGTCCTTTTATTTGTGGACACTGCATGTCGTGTTGCTGGTCCTGATAGGCAGGTAGACGAAGCTCCCCCACCATAGTAGGCTGCCAGTTCAGCGTTTCTTAGCGAGATCCCTTCTCCGGACTTGCCGTGGTCTTGGTATGCATTGCATCACTTATGTTCCTTTAGAGGCTCATAGACAAGTGTCGACTCATGTATAGTTGGGATTGCCTTGTCAGCAAATTTATTTTTGTTGTATAGTCTCTCATGACAGCGTTGTTGACCCATGATATATATGTTCATGCCATTATCTGTCACTGTTGGTTGTTTAGGATTATTGTCTGCCATTTATACCGATCTCGTCGGCCCGTATAGACCATTAAAAAGATTAGATAAAATGTGCGTTGGTGCTCGGCAAGTATGGCCGGGGTGCCAGTTAT